>JACJUY010005905.1:33217-53068 GCA_014220935.1 Platorchestia sp. MABIK
CAGATGCAACATATCGGAGCACCGAATGGCAGATGCAACATTTCGGAACATCGAATGGCAGATGCAACATATCGGAACACCGAATGGCAGATGTAACATATCGCAATAGAGCTTCGTCCTTCACAGGATGTATGAGTAATTGATATCAGGAGTTTGACCAACATTGTTTAAATGTTATTTGTGGCACGAAACTGAAGTCTTCAGTTATACGGATTGCACGTTTATGGCCCATTGAAATCTCACCTTGAAAAGAGACATGATTTTTAGTGTGAGGTTGTATACAGTTCATTGACCTCTCACGAAAACTGGAAAATTATACAGTATCAGTATTAAATTCAACTCCCATTGCATTATAGGCGATAGCTAGCATTTCTCAAAGAAAACGACCTTCAACCCTAAACAAATCTTTCTATGGCTGCTTACTCACCAATGGTCTTTCGTCGCGTTTTCATTTTGTACCGGCTACTGTAGTACATTTGAGGCCACTGTACACCAAAACGCCATTTACAGCCTCACCCTGCCTGCAGCTACGCACTAGTACTCGAGCCAAGAATGGATGTTCTGCTCCAATTGCTTTCAATGAGGTTCCGAAATGTGTCCTTTACTCTGACATCACTTTCACATATTGTGTTTCTGCTCTCCTCACGCTCACTTGTGATCATTTGGAGGCCTCATTCCCAAAATAATATGGTTAAAATCTCGACATGAGTCCAAGTTTACACCGTAAACTTTGCGCTGCAGTGTAACCTTACATCCATATTGCAAATACTTGACCCACTTAAAGCTTTTGGCACAAGTCTTTAAGATGACCATCACACATTCACGGAAACTTAGGATATTCAACGTTTTACGGATTGTTTTTACTTTCACTTCTATATGCTAGCACCTAACTTTCACCTCTTACATTGGGCTAGCTGTCGAGACGGTCATCATTACATTCTTTGACATAGCCCGGATGCAAAACAGCAGTAGTATCTAGAGTATGCGATCTAAAAAAATGAAATGCATGTATAATTGCAGCAGTGTTACCTTGACTCATGCATTACTAGAGAAATGAATGGCATGTGGAGAATACGAGATAAGGTGCGCCCGAAAAAAATATCATGAAATTTTTAAACTGAAATTATTGGCGTGCGATTATAAAGTAAGATAATTTATCCTGGGCAAAATGACATAAAATGGCATGCTTGTGTTGGGAAGAACCGTTCTTTTGTTCATAGGATGCGAATTATTTTTAGATTTCCTGGGTTCCTTATATGGCTATGTACTCGTGCACAAAGCTGGTATACTTAAAGTTGGAAAACTCGAAATTTTAAGTATGACTACCTAAACATCAGTGCACAAAATATTAAATTAAAAAGAAATATTTCCGAATATGAATACCTGCAAAGTGCAACTAAGATAAAGGTCACGATAAACAGCAACATTTAGCTGTACTCGGTCGTCGCAGAATATCCTGTACACGAGTGGGTGCCTACGTGGAAGGTGTAGACTAGTGCTGACACCTTGATTGTGCGGCATCTGCCAGAACTGGTTTCGATGAACTTTTTTCGATTTTCTTTTTTTTAAATTTTGCGGTCATAGAAAAAAAGACAGTAGATGTTGATTGCTTGATTCAGTTTTTATATAATACATAGATACCGACTTGCTTTCAATAAGAAAATTAGTGAACTAGAAGATTTGTCAGGAATTTTGTTAGTAAGTAGTTTGTCTTTGGAGTCAAAGGAGAGAATGATTTCGTAAAGCATAACGAAATTTAAATCTAATCCGTGATGTGAAGAGTATCAGAAATAAGGTTATTACATTTTTAGCGATGCTCATTAATCATAAAATCGTATTGTTCCAAATTGAACATTGCTTAATTCCCATCTGCAAACATGGCATCATCTATTTATAGTGACCAATAATGTAACTAATAAGGATGTACAAATATTGTTCGGATGGTGCACTCTCTCACGGCCGAGGCTGATGAATTGCGATTCTTACAGTTCTAATAATATCTCATCTAAAATGTGTCGATTATGTCTTCAGTCAAAAGGTTAATAGTTATAACAAGATGGTTTAATGAGCATTTGACATTTACACAAATCTGCTCTACGTTCGAGAACGTTACCATAGAGTTTCTTCAGTCTTATGCGAATTTCGGGGATGGTAATGAAAACTTGTGTAGCGCAGGACAACAGTTATCTCTTTACTTTTACAAATTCAATGTTCCGGTAACATATATAGGGCATAGTTTTAAATTTAATCCACAAGTTAAGCTGACTTCAAAAATAACTGACACGCGTGAATTCACAAAGCATATTCGAATTTACATCTTTTATACACCTTTTCAAATAAATATTCATTAAATCAGAGTACGCTAAAGAATATATAGCATGTAAGTCAGAACATTTACTCTTTTTCAGCGGTATCGGTGTATATGCACGCATGATATTCCAAAAATTCATATATCATTTAAATCAGTTAACGTAGGTGATTTGTTTAATTTTTGCACCACATTTTATGCTATCTTATACCACAGTACTGATTTTTGACTTCAGAGGTGCGACGTCAGGCATCATTAGCTCTTTGTTTTATACCAAAAGCATTCTACCTCTGGGCGTGCTGTACACTGCAGAATTCAGCGCGTGCAGTAAATTTCATCTCCAATTTAGGAACTGTGAAGTTTCCATCACCGCCGACTCTATGTCGGTGATAAAATGGTTGTCAATTATGCTGCAAGAACTTGACTTCTGACAATTGTGGTCATTCCAATTCATACCCGAGGCCGTTTTCCAGGCAAATGTTCCTAAACCAGAATGGAAGCCGCCTATGTGATGTGAAAAGTCGTTTGTGCAGAAATTTTGATGAATTTATGGAGAGTGGTGTCGCAAGCAATATATATTGGTGTCCAATCAACGTAAATTGGAGTCTCCAAATATTTTCAAGACATTAAAATCAAGAAATAAAATGACACCAAGAGAAACTTTTCAATTGCGAAGAATAATTTTTCCCCTTAATGAACTGGGATTTACGTTGACGAGATTGGAGACATTTTAATCTTAATTTTCGTGAGATTGCACCCAGCGACGTTTAGAGCCATGGCGACGTGTCCATGCTCAATTTTTTGGGGCCATCGAAAACAAGCACCATGTTGGTATTTCCAATTAATAAAATTGTTTCTCTTCGAAACCCACTCATGCAAGTGACAATGCAGACCTCTAGTCTGATTGATGAAGCCATCGTTTGCAAGTCTATCATTCTTTTGTGCGACTTGATTGTACACAAAAATGCTCCGGTGTCTCAGCAAAACCTGCGCTAAGCAAATCGATTCCGCATTATGGTCGGCCCGACAGCTCGTGTCATACGTGGCTCCAACGCCCGAACTGTGCCATGAAAACAGTTCGGAAACTGGTGACTACTAGATTGACGCGTTGTTGTTTGATCGTTCTTCAAAGATCTCGATTTCTCAACTCATACTATTTAGACGGAGAAAAATGATCGTGAAACCAAATACAGCAAGTTGAACATATTTTTCTAGGCTGTGCCGTACCAATAAGGCGCCAAATTTTGCATTTATTTTCGATGGTTATCACCACTTATAATGATAAATGACTATTGCTTGGATCTACATCCTTCTTTCATGAGGCTGCGATACGATCTTTACCGATCATAAGCACCTTTAGGTTTTGTGTGGATGGATGATGATGTACACGTCAACTAGAAAAGAAAAGAATGAATAGAATCGTCATGTGATTGAGAATATTGATGGCATGTGATTGAGAACATCCTGAACGTCATGCGACTCAGAGAACTAGATAACCACTTTTCAAAAATAAAAAGTACTACTTAATGTTATCTTTTAGGAAATCATCAACAAATATATACAGGCAACGTTGGCCATCTATAAAAGCCCGACATCAACACTCAGCCAATATTTCAATGACATTCTTGGTTCCCAGGCAGTTTGAGCTTACAACTAACGAATTAATATTTCCCGATGTGGAAAATGCATAACAATCTCTCCACAATAAAGAAGAAGCAATTTTTCATTGCATTTCCAAATAATTTTTCAGCATTGATATTCTCAGAATTCCCCAAACATGTATGAGTGTCTTTGTGTTTGGCAGCTGACTCTCCCACATCGTTCTCGCACTGCAGTTTTGCCTACATGACACGCCTATGCATATTATGTCTGTAGCGGTGCGGTATGACTTAGCGCGCAGTCTTGGACGATGTGAAGGTCTTTTTCAATGTCACCTCTTCAGTGGAAGAAATACATTGCAGTTAATTTTGGAAGATCGCAAAAATTATGCCGTATCTTATCAAACCACGAACAATTTGTAAAATTGTGGTGTTGCTTTTCCTCGAGGACTGAGTGGCATGCTTTTAAGACTGCTCCCTATATCCTCACGAGCGATAAGGCACCTCATTCAGCAATGGCTTGCGCTAGCTGATTATCCGCCGAGTTGTCTCCTGGTAATTCTTTGAAAACTGGTCGCAAATGCGCAGGGAATGATTGTCACTATATGATTTACATATTTTAAAATTTCCGCTGCATGCAACTTAGAATTTGAAAATACACCATTGTATTTATGCTGACAAAAATACATCATAGCATCAATGCTCACAGAAATGGAAGAAAGTTTTCCTGAAATTGATAGGCTGCCCATTTTTGGGAGGACTAGAATTTTACCAGCGAACAATACATTTCATAACTTTATATAAATTTGAATTCTACATCACTCATAAATACGCATGTACGGAAGTCGCAAATAATGTCAGCAATTGTGCAATTATTACGCTCTGGTAATAATTTAATGTTGCGCACAAATTCAATTATTGTTAACAGTGGAATTGACGAAATAGCTAGCAAATTTGTTAAGTAATTTAAAGCACAAGTTTTGGGTGTCGCAAGATGTTTTCTCGTCCGTAGATGAGCTTTGAATTCATCTTCTGGCGAGTGTGGGTCCCTAGCGACACATCTCTTCTTAGTGAAGCAGACACCGTCTGCAACACGGCGGTGAACGTCATTTTCCGTAGTAAATCTATTGTTGTTTTTCAATTTTTTCTCTTTTAAGTTTAAAGTAAACAAGTGAACCATTTTCCTCCAGGAAATCGCATTTCGTTTATTACTGAAAACCATTTGTTTTGTATATTTTTTAATTGCTGATCAGTTGCTATGGTGACAGTTGTTAATTAACGTCACTTCAACGCTCATGTTAACCCTTCTCATTTACTTGGCAGTAATTAGAAGTAAAATTTCCAGAATCTCATCAACTAAAAGAGAAATCCTTTTTATACTCGTTCTTGTCACCCTCTCGGCAATTCTTTTTCAATCTGAGTAATGCCCTTTTAAAACCGGAGTGATGGTGTTGTAAAGATATGATAACCAGTTTGTGGGAGGCTGTGAGGTGATCGCGAGCAGCACCGACACTCAGTTCCCACGCTCAACTATAGATGTTCCGAGCAATGGAGAAATGTTGGAAGTCATTGAGCCATCAATAATTTAGTCCTACTCAGAATTTAGAGATGTTATCGCTTTTCATGTGACACAAGAAAGATGTTGTGATACAAGATCACACAAGAGCGATGTTTCATTTAGAGATGTTTTCGCGTATTTTTCAAGAATTTCTGAACTTCTGGATTGGCTATTTTTTATTATCTCTGAAACATTCAGAAAGCAGTGCTAGTTAGTTTCATTTATGGTGGAATTATTTTTCCTGAATTTACTTTTGTTCACTTTTATGATGTATCAAGTTATCAGCACCTCGTACACTTGCATCAGTTTGACTTTAAAAAAAAAAAATTTTAAGAACTCTAGTGAACTTCGTTTAACCCATGATTACTTATTTCATTGCCAAGATTCAAACATCACATCACGTTTACAAAACATTTTCGAGATTTATTAGATTCAATTACACTCAGTCCTCTAATAATCTTTACGGAAACTGCTTTTTTGAATCAAGTTTATAAGGAAGCTTAATTGCTAATGATGGAAAGTGCTATGTGTATTCAGGGACAGCGTGAAGCCTCCTTGGGCCCTTTTTCCTGAGCCTGCTCTCAATACGTCAAAAGACTTATAAACGATAATGCTTCAATACTGACTTAAACTACATGCGTTAGGCAACATACATACACACTCCTTCAAAATCATTCAATTATGTATTTGAGGTCACGAATAATGTGAAATCACGAAATGTATTTCGAAGCAATCAGAAGTTACCCAAACAAATTTCGCATTTCTAATACTTCTCCCAATATTTTAGACACCTATTTTTATTCATAGCGACATTACATTTCATTTAATACCTAGTCAAAACTGACGACGTTGTTTTTCAGTCTGAGCTGTAGAACCCAGTTAGCTGGCTAGCTAGTTAGATCTTTAATTTTCACACTTCTTCTCATAATTCTTCTTTAATTTACACACTTCATATCACTAAGTTTGTGATACTTCCCACGATGTTCTCGAGTTTACTAACGTATCAGTCACCTCCCTTAAATATTTTTAGCATCGAGTCGGAAGTTGCGTAATATTTGAATTTGAAGCATTGGGAAGTGAGCAGCGCGATTCATAATTTCATTTAGTGTCTACCAGCCCTCGCTCGCACTGCACTATTTGTGTTCATTTCAACTTCGTTTTGATATTGTATAAGACGTCAAGCGCAATTTCAGTGCAAACAGATTATTTTTTGAATTTTTCTCTTCCATCCCACAATAGAAATAATAAATGCAACACAATTTTTAGATCGCACATATTGCAGTAAATTCGAATACAAGAATTCATCGACGCACGACAACGAACGATTGATGTGTTCCACTCTTTCAAAGTTTGGAAGGTGATGGCAGAAGATATCTGACAAGTGATGACAGAAGATATCTGACATGTGGTGACAGAAGATAACTGACGAGCTTTTACTCTACGCAGAGAAAAAAATCAGGAGTGATCCGCGGCGCTAGCCTGGGTATTTTTTGCAGTAATTTTTGCTGCGTTAATATTGTCGATCACTCAACCGCCATGAACGCTAAATTGTTCCTCTGAAATTAAGGAAAGATCCATCTTGGTGACGTTCCATTGATTGTTCTATATGGGCTACATGAACGTTTTCTAAAAACCTTCGGTGATGACCTTCAAGTCGACCCACGGCAAAAACCAGTTGGCACAAGAAGGACAAGAGATTGAGCGCTGCAGACTTCATGGATTTTTTATTCAGAATGTTTCCAAATTTGCTGCAGCAAAAACGTGCTGGATACTTCACGCCTCAGAGGACACGCATGTCCTCACATGCTCTCTGTTCTTTATAGCATTTTCATGTTATTAAGTTAAAGCGTGAACTGTAATTCAAGACGAGCTTTCACATAAGAAACAACATTGGCTGCCTAAATAACACAGCGCTCGAGGCCCAAATATTTTCCTACTCCTGACGACTCGGCAGTGCGAAAGGACGCTTTTAGTATTATAATTTTATGCAGTTTTTCAAAGGTGAGTGGGCCAGAAACTTTCCCTACGGGGATTACTGAATATTGTAAGTCAGTTTAGCCGTCATTAACGTGTAATTACCTGTCATCGTGTGATGAATCAATTTGTCTGCTGGCTCTATGACCTTAATTGATTATTTATGAGCGTTAGACGAGCCTTTCGGTTCCTTATTCATTCAGATCTTATACTTCTTTATCTCCTGAAAGAACTACGCGAAAAGTCAAGGGACCAATCACTTTCAAAGCAGTTGTAATGCTACTATCAGAAAATGTTCTTTTCCTAGAAGTACTGAGAAAAATTTCAATGAACTTATTGCTTTAAAAGTTATTGAATGTTCCTACTAGAAAACGATTTTTTCTCAAAAGTACTACCCGAAAATCCAAGGTACCCACTATTTCAAAAGTTATTTTAGTATTCATTTAAGAAGATGATTTAGTTGTATTATTAAAGGACTATCGACGACATAATTAGGTTGGACCTCAGTGTGAAAATAAAACAGGTGAAAACAGAAAAAGTATAATTCAGCGTAGGCTTCTACTAAATTACTAATTTTATATTCTTGATTGTGTTTGAGACAGTATTTCGATTACTCCACAGTTCCCATTCTTAATAAAATTTTGCGTTGAAGAAGTGGGTAAAAATTTGGGTCCCTTCAAAATTTTATATATCATTGAAATCATTTTCTTCGCAAAAGTCTCTAATGGGATATTGTAAGTCGCCAGTGATCGGACAACTGAATAGCAGCGGCAACTTGTCTCACTTTGTGGCCTTAGTTATTATTTTTTATTTGATTAACGGGAAAATCTAAGTACTGGTTGTTATTCTCATTGCAACTCAAAAGAAAAAGTCTTGAAAAATTATGAAAACGGAAAACGAAATAGCGTTTGGTCGAAGACATTTCAAGAGAAGGGTTGAATTTAAATATTCACACAGTTTTTAAGTTTTGTGAATTGAACTTTATTTTAAAATGCATGTGAAACTCTTTGTTTTACTCTGAAATGTTTCTCATTGAATTTTTTATTCGCAACAACAGATTTCCATGGAGACATTTACGAGTTGTTAGTTTTGGTTTCCAGTTTGGCAACAAGTATCTTCGGAATAATAACGGAATGATATTTTTGCACCGTAGATTCAGCAGGAGAAAATAATCCCAATTCAGCGCTTTGATTGAGTACTTTGTGTGACGCGCCAACTTCTTATACCTGCAAGCAACAACATCAGCAGAATGCGGTAGTAATAATATCAAACTAGAAAAACAAAATCATTGACTGATCAAATCCACAAAACATGTGCTGCAGGCATCATTAGGATCGGGTCTGGTTGCTGAGTAAAAATTGGAACAATAAGACAGAAACCAATGACATCCCAAATTACAGAAGTGTTCAGGAGAGGCGGAACACTGCGACACCCAGCGTGCAGTCTCATCATTGACTGATGCTGCTCGCTCAACCGAGTAAGCACAGTCCGGCGTGCTCCATGGCTGTAATTTCGAAACATTGCTTGTATAACCAACAAATAGCGATGCACACCCTGCACAAATGCGTTTGTAAAACACAAAGTTCTCACGCGTTAGCAGGATTAGCTTATTTTAGACATTAGTTTCCATTTTTATTTGCTTAGTAGAGCGACTTTGAATGTGTTGAGCACTCGAAAGGTCCACGATAAGATTCCTGTAGCTCAGCTGACTCTTTTCTGCGTAAGGATATGACATTCCTATACCATGCAATCGGCTGAAATCGAAGAAAAAGTTTCACCTGATAAAAGAACCATGAGTAGCACTAGTTCACGGAAAATACGACTATTAACTACTAGCCCCATTCTTCTTTTTTTAAACCCAGAAGGAAAATACAAAATCCGAATAAAACTGATAATCTATATTGATATCTAGATTATCTCGTCGAGCATGTTTTTACTGGGGAAACCTCATCTTTCTGAAGGCGCTACTGTGGCTGGTGTCCGCTGCCTGATGTCGTAGACCTCAGCTTAGAGTTGCCTGGTCCAGCATCTGCCGCTGAAAGATTTTTTCTTCTAGTTATCGTTGATGGTTATCGGCTTATGAAATATTCGAATCTTCCTGGTATTTGTAGCTTAGAATTCTTAACAATAATTCAATTTTAACTATGTCCACACAATGTTCACCGATTCTCTCATTAATGAATGTGATAATTAAGAGCAGAGAACATCCAACGTAGGTTATCGTGTGTGATTAGAATGAGTTTCTGGAATTCAATTGTCAAAAATTAGAATTTGAGAAAAGACTGAATAAGTTGGGATTCTTTACTTCCATGCTCTAAATGTACGACAGAATTGATCAACAGGAAATTATATTAATTTCTAACAAGACGGTGGGAACCTGAGTGGTGTGTAATAAGTATTTCTATACCTACATTCACAGTTATGTTTATTAGTACTATTATAATTTTCTAATTCTTCCCTGTCCATTCAAGTATGAATTTTTTAGCGTGAATGTGAAATATTTTTTCATCCAACGATCGCATGTACATATTGTTGATGCGAAAATCTCACTCGGCATCCAGCCTAAATCAAGCAAAAATAACAAATCGAAAACTCAGCGCTTCTGAGGTTTTCCACCGTTCAATAATTTACCGTATGCTCTCCAAATTCCAATGACTTTTTTCAAGGGTTTCTTGTTTTGAAACTACCGCTCAATGTACGTTGCTTTACATAGCTCTACCACAAGGTGTTGCAGCCTGCATAATTGCAGCCTCCAAATAAGATCTTCTCACTCTGCTTTCACTCAACTCGTCTGTTGTACAACAGCATTGGCAGGGCGAAGTTTACTAAGTGCCAAGGATTTGCTCGTCAATAAACAATTACGCATCCAGTCTCTAGTAATAGGGTTCATTCAGTAAAGTAGTATTTGGAACACGTAGCGCGGTCGAGGGAAGAATGTGTTGCTTGTGGTGGTCTTGCAGAATTAACTGATGGTATTAAACGAAGAAAATACCCATGATCAAGAGATTGGCACTCAATCTGTCATAATTTGAGACCTGGACATATTTTTACTGTTTTTAGTCCGTACTTTGATCACCTAAAAGTCACATTAGTTGAACTTATTAAAATGAATTGTTGGGATGTTTCCAAATTAATGTGGAGAGTTTCTTAAAAAAAATCATCCTCCCATATGTCATAAAATTCTAGAAATGTTCTTAACAAATACCTAACTAGATGGGAAGTGAGAACTGAATGCATTTTTTGTACACCATTGATGTAATATTTCGTTTTTTCTGGTTATTAATCAACAAAAACTCTGACAGTGAAAATATGTGTACATGATTGACATTTGGTCGGATTGAATCGCGCATCTTCGAGAGATTGTTTCGAGTTTCTGTCTGTTGCTAGCGACAGTAAAATTCTTTCTGGTTTGAAAGCTATGGGAAGAATTCCAACACCGTTTGATAAAATAGGTTATTTGGGAGCATAGAATGGTCCGGGTTTCACACTTGTTTAGGAGGAAAAGTTACACCGTTCTGATTTTTTACCGGTCAAACTTTTCCTTCGCTAGATTGAGTTTTCATCGAGGCGAAAGTGACGACAAGATAAGGGGATTTAGCCGGTCAGCACCTAGACAAGATATGCAGCCTAATATGTTTTGAATCTGAAATTCTAAGCGATAAATACTAGATCATCAACGCATTTTATGAGCTATAATGCGAATCATGTACGCTCGCTGATTCGACATCCCTGTTGATGATGATTTGATTTTAATAAACTAAGAAGTTCTGGATAAATATATTTAAGAGAATGCGTTCTGATCAATCTTTAAGTGGGCCTATTCATGGCACATAAACTACTAGTGAACGATCACACGTACGAATTCATTCAGGTTTCCAGAATTAGGTGATTGGTTGAGCTCAAGGTTGATCTTCATCGACTTTGGCACTGTCTGAAGAATATTTGCTCTTTTTTGATCTTTTTACGAGAACATGAGTTTAAAATATTTTAATATAAGCCTCGAGCAAGTTAACAAGATTTACATGGGTGGAGTTGTTGAGAGCCTTTAGAAGCATCAGTTTATGTTGTAATTAGCTGGTACACTTCTTGTCTTTGTCTCACTCGTAAAATTCACATGCAATTTAGGAGTACGCGGGGCACAAGCAACTGAATGCCTGTAAGCCAATTATCTTTTGTGGAGGAATGTCAAGGCACAGCATAGAGTGTGTGGAATTGAACTCATTGCAGCGAATGATTGCATTTTCCAATGGCAATTTTGAGCCTTTAGCCAGACAACAGCTCGAGGTGGGGGAAAACAAGTCATGAAAGAATTGAAGAGATCATGAATGTTTGCAAGGAAAAGATCAAATGCTGTTAAAAATGTTGTGATTTTTTCTAAACTATGAACGAGTGGGAGCTAAGCGCTCTGTTTGTCCCAAGATGACGTGACATTATTATTTCAATACATAGAACTTGATTTAAAACAGTTACTCGTGAGAGTAATCCCTCATAGAGGAGTGCCATTCGAAAAAATTTTATTGTCTTTACTTCACAAGGTTCAGGGAAGTGATGACAGCGACATTATTTACATCGCGTCGAAAAATTATCACTGAGTAGACAAGCAAGTTGTTTTTGGAATATCCTATCAAATAAATTCCTGTCTCTATAAATGACAAGTAATGTGGCTCTTCAATCCATCCCTCCCATCCAATTTTGATAAAATAATGAGTCATTGGAACGCAGAATGCGGCAAATAATTATTATAATTTGCTTGAGTTTGACTGTGAGTTAAAGGTTGCTGAAAAATATTTCTTTAGCCTGCAAGGGATATTTAATTTATTTTGATGGCATTTTGACGGATGTTTCCAAATGAAGAGGAAGGAATTATTGCACCAAACTGCCAATTTAACATTACTCAATCATGACGAAACTCTCGAGGATTCTTTGATTTGTCTGCGGAAAGCGAAATAAATATTTATTGCTAAAAGTAATTCGTAGTCGATTTAAGTCCCTCAAAGAGAATTGACTGTTGAAAATACAGGAGATTGTGTTTCCCATGAGAGCAGATTCGAGGAAAACTTTAAGAAGCTCAGAATCTTTTAATAATAAATCTTAGCAGAGTGCCATGAAGGATTATTGACGAAAAATATGTCAATATCTCATAGGAATCTCAGAAACTTATCTTGTGAATCTAGGGCTCACTAAGCAGCGAAAAATCAGAAACGCTTCATGAGCGCCTATGGTATGTTAAAATCTTGCCAGAGCTCACGAAAATCTTTGGTTATCTAATCTTCGAAAAAGAAGAAGCGGCAACGAATACACTCTAAAGCTTGGCAAGCTGCTAAGCTGGTCAGAGTCGAGGGAACATAGCCATTATCTCAGTAAGCAGGAACCCTGCGCTGCTTTATGAACTCCTCAACGATCAAATCTGATAACGAACGAACGTCTTCCATGTTGACCAAACAGTTATCTATTCCAGGAGCATGTCGCACTCGTTTGAATTTGCGATGTTCTTTCACTTCAGTGGCTGCTGATCACGGGAAAACCAGTTTTTAATTCAGCTTTGTTCTGAGAGAAATACGGATTTGCTTTCTCCATAAACTTCCGCTGATCAACATTGCCTGGACTTTTGAATGTGCACCATTTGTCTACACCTGGGTGAGTCGCTCATAAATTCATATACAAGTTTCTTGAATATAAAGAGTTTTTTTCAATGCATTTGACGGAATTACAAGCTGAAGTTCGCACATGTCAAGTGTCCGACCTTACGTTTGACTTTCAATTGGCTTTACGTCAATGCTAGCCTTTCCCAGCGACGGTGTCCTGTGTGTTCCTTATATTCAAAATCTATCAAAGTTCAGTCGAGGCTCGGTTTGTCATATAAGTTGCATTGGCTCACATTGTGAGCCCTAGATTCAATGTTTACAATTTGGAGTAAATATACGACTTATAAGTCATTTCAACCATGCTTGCAGCACACCTGCGCTATGGTTTCCTTTAGAGGACACCTCGATAATAATTTGTTTTAACGAACTCTTTTGATCGAAATGTGATGACGAAAAATGAGCTCGTGAAAATGTATTAAAATTTTGAGTTTACACTTAATGTGAAACTAAAAACTAAGGTTAAAAAGAACACGTTTCCCAGCAAACGTTTTTTAACATGTTTTTATTCTTTCATCAAAGACGCAGCAAACAATGCAAAAAGTAAAAACCAAAACACGAGGAATAAGTGAAAATACTGAAAACTTTACAAATCAAAATACTTTACAACTTAACATCTCGCACGCAGTAATTTCTCATTCAATATCCATGAATTCACATGTCTGTATTGTTATAGGAAAAACATAAAAATTCAAAGATTTCATGTTGAATAAATCATTTAAATTTCCCTTCGTAAAACCCATGTAAAATTTCCGTGTAATTTCGGGGCCCAGCATAAATATCAGAAGGATGACTTGAACACTCCATTAGGCGTATAAAACTCATAACCTCGTTGGTTTGTCGACTTGGTTGGTCGGTTGTCACCTTCCACGTTCTACTATCAGTAACAACTCAAGACAAATTACTCTCACTCACGGTAACGTAAGTGCGAACAGGCACAAATATCCATCATACGAAAACTTTTTCTTAAAATCAGTTAAACAAGCAACCTGATTCAACAGTAACGGGTAGTTGTGTTATGTGTATTTTCTAAGCAGAAAAAGTAAAAAAGTGGGTTATCATTTTGGCTTCGTACAAAAATGTAAAAAATTAGTCTAATAACAACTTGTTCATTTCGAGGAAAGAGAACCTAATTCATCTTTATTTTTGTGCAGAATGGTGTCAAAAGGTGTCAAAATCATAGATTTCGGCTCTAGTGCCTTCAACGCTGAATTAAGAATTTTACAGAACGATCTATTCTTTTATTTACTATCACTTCAAAGTGCTATGCGGATTACCAAAATCTAATTATTCGAATATTTTCTCTGAATTATCTTCATTTCTTTATATGTGTTATGTTGGGGCTGTTGTTTTGATACTAAAAAATTGGCTTTACTTTAGTTTTAAACCGAGAGTTGAATGAATATTTTAACTCTATTTCGTCGATGTACGTGAGGGTTAGGAAGAAAGACGATCGCTACGATGTTTGCAGCAAAATGAACCAAACCATGCTATACTCAGACTTATAGAATCATTTACAATTTTTTCATCCTCTTGATAATGAAGTCAGTTTGACTGAAGTTAAATGTGTTAAAATGCCACTGTTCAGTGTCTTTCAAACCCGGAACACTGAGCCAAAATACAAGCTTATCGCAATTCTGGTTGCTCTCAGACCATGCTTTGAAAATAAATTCTGGTGAAGAGTGATTGACGATTCATTTCGTACAGAAATACCTACGTTGTTTAACAGTAAATAATATTTCGAAACTACTACTCATGCTTGTTTTGGCAGTAGATCATCTGAATTACATCTAGTAATTCTTTATTTAACATTTAACTAACACCAACATTTGATAGACAACGTCTTAAAGTCCGCCAGATTTTCAATGTTGCTTCACATTTGGCAGTTCTATTATCAAATAGTTGAAGCTTAGGATTAGATATACGTTATAATTAACGTCTACAACAAACATATCTTGAGGCTTTGGGTCGGTCATCAATCGCAGAACGAATATAATTTCAGCGTAATTAAGATGTTGCAGTGATGACCGAGACGAAGCATTCCAGCGCGGTTTCAGGCGAGCCTCAGAAGATTGCAGTCTTTCTGAGCGAGCGACGCGTTATCTCTCAATCGGTGTTGAAGCAATGATGGTGCTTGCTGCGTAACTTTTATTCCAGCTTCTGAGTACCGCTTGAAGATATACTACATAAACATACCCTGGAAATCTGGCTGTCGTGCAACCCCGAAGGTTGTCCAAGGTTGTTCTGAAGAGAGAATTGGAGAACAAATTTAAGAGACGTGAAGACTTTGTGGCACGGAGGTCACGCAGTCACGTTCTGTGATGTGCGATGGCGGCTGAACAATTCAACTCACAACCACTCGATAGCAGTTTACCCGTTTAGTTTTACTAAGCAATTTACCTCCAAATTTTTTCAGTTTGTCAGGATTTCAACCAGATTCCTGTTGACATTACAGCCCGTACTGGAATTCAATATACTGAAATTTACTCAGTTGGTAGTAAAATTTACGACTCATTGAGATGAGTGCTTTAACAAATTTTTGAGCGCAATTGAAACACATTTTCTTATTAGTTCTTTTAAATTCATTTCACAACTTAAAAATTAATTGATTTTTAATAAAATTCCAACAATAAAACTTTATCCAATAGTTTGTAATTTCATTATATTGAATTAGAATTTACCATAACGATTATAGGAAAAAATTAAGTGTAACAAAAAAAATCACTTTTTCCCCATGCTGGCGAGTAAATGTATTTAGAGCCAAGTCATCCTTTGTTACATGACTACGACGCCGATAGAAGGAAATTGTTTCGCATTTCGAGTCACTTAGATCTTTGTTTTATTTACGTCAATTGCAGGCTACAATTTTTTCCATTCGGACGAGAAAATTTTTAACATCGAGTAATCCTTCGAAATGAGATAACAACGTTAATGGCTGCAAACCGTTTTCAACGTAATTTCAACGCGAAAGATCCACTAGAAAGATTTTAAAATTTTCATAACCATGCACATGTTACAAGTGAGATGCAAGAACAAATTTGTTGTCTAACACCAATGTTAACATTGCGGGTCACATGAGCTACGAAGCGTCTATGGCACAAAGCAACGAGGCTTCTACCGTAATTTGCGTTCAAGCAGTGAGCCTTTCGTCACGCCGCGAGCCGAACGTTTTAATTGAGGCCTAAAGTGGTCATAATGTTGCCCAGTGAAGTGCAGGTTATGGCAGCGATGTAAGAGATCACTCTTTAGAAGCTGCCTTCGATCACCTCAAACGCTACCGTCGCTCCGTGAGTGCGTTGCTCAGTGAAGGTCTGCTCGTCTCCTAGACATTAATGATGGAGCGAGCCATTCTAATTTTTAAAAGGTGATGTTTTTTAGGAGTGTTTTGTCATGTAAATTATTCCTTCAGAAGTCCTGAAAAGATGTAGGGATTAAATGACTGGAAGCAATAATTTAAAGACAGTTTCTAATTAACGAAAACGATCAGTGAATTTCAAAAGAAAAGTTGTCTGTGTAATTACTTGTACATTGTTGTTACATGCTAAATATATTCCATTTACTTGCACTTATATAGTGTTGAAACCCTTCGTTCAGTCCAACATCATTTCTTGTCTCGAAATACTGATGCGAGCTTTCAGGCTACGTCAAAATAAATAAAATTAATGAACTATGTATGCATATTTGTCTCCAACGCTTTTCTGTGAATCCTACAGTTTAAGCCTTTTAGCCTGATGAAAATAATCTGTTACGTGAGAATTCGTTTAAGTTCTTCATGGTAAATATTGACAAAGTTTTTGTAACAATCTAGCTTAATTCTGCATACCTTCTGTGTGAAAGTTTCTTGTATCTCCGAAGACTGATTACCCAGTGTGCAGGCAATGATACTTCAACTCTCTCGTATTAAAATGCCTATCATGTTAGTATGAGGTATGAGAACTCCTATGGTGCAGTCTTCCTCGTTTTCTGAAGGTAAGTTCTTGAGTGCAAAATAATTATACCTACGACTAAAAAGTGATTTATGTTTTTGTGTTTTTGTTCGAGCACCATTTAATGAACAAGATCAGAGACGACAAATTGATAATGTACAACTCATTTCCGTGTATATATTTTACATTGAATACGTGTTACCAGAACGTGTGTTTTAAATTTGATACAGAGTTAGATATTTTCTACATTTTTCTGTTCAAAATTATGTTGATAACATTTAGCATGAAGCAATGAAACTCATTCGCACTGATTTTTGATGAAGATGGTGCTATGTTGCGAAATAATAAAACAAATCACATTTAAATTTAAAAGGAAACATTTTCAAACGATAATGAAAATTTTACACACTTACGTAGTAAAGTGACTACGAACGGCTTAAATTAGAAGTAATATCGGTGTTTAGGGCAATTGTTTAGAAAAAAACTGAAGAGGAGTTCATCTTGGGGCAGCATTTTCATTCAATTATCACACGGACAGTTGTTGGTTGAAGTGGAGGATGAAACACCTCAAATTAAAGTCTCTGCTGAGATAAAGATTTTAACATCGAGGAAGCTGCTGAAACACAGTGCTTCAGTGATTTAATTAATTTTATTTCATCATCACAGAACGGTTTCTTCAATGACCATCATGCTTGAATGTCAAAGTGATTCGTGAAATTTTTCAACTAAACCAAGAATCACCGGATTTGAAGCTTGAAGTTTCTATCTAATAAAGTCCTTACTTGAGCTATGCAGTCGAATAACCTTATCACAAGGTCTAGCGGTAAAATTGTGTCATTTCTTAGAAAAAATACCACATTTAGCAAAATTAGCGAAAGAGTCAATATAGAAACCCTATGTTCGGAGCCTCCAGCGTCCAGCATTTTTTATCGAAACGCATCACGCTCAAAATGTTCTTTTTTCTCCCTGTAAAATTGTCATTATTGAATGGATTTTTCCAAATGCATTTGCTAAGTCTGCCATTGCTCACAATGTTTATTGAAATACCTATTTCCCAATAGAAGTTGCGCTCGAAATTAGTTAGATCAATTCTTTACTTTGTCACCTTATTACTTAGTATGTTTTATTAACAGTTGTTTTGAAGTGAACCCCACACTATTAATATTATAATCCTTTTATTATTTTATTCATTAATTGAAAGCCGACAAACTATGAACCTTTTGCTCACAATATTGTTATAATCGTTATTTTAATTATTAATCAACAGCTATACCTCATTGGGCTCCACACTCACAATATTTATACACCTGTTGTTTTCATCAACGTAATTTAGAATGTTTACATTCTCCCTCAAATTTTCATGCTTGATTGTCTAGTGTTTGGGATTTCGACACACTCTCGCTAGGCAGGAATTAAGGAACGTTCTGCTCAGAATATGGCCAAGAACTTCAGCTCATTTGTTGATAAAAGTCACGATTAATTTTAAATTATATCGGGTGTTTTCTTCAATGAATGGCATGCGGAACTGTTTTACTATATTTCATTTTCAAACATAAAATTTTAAATTCATGTATTTCACGCTTCGATAATATCATTAATTTTTCTTCATCAGTTGATTATATTAAAGGATATATTTAATCCATTTAATTTAAATCATTTGATTTCTGTTGATGAATGATACTTTGGCTTGCTCTAACTTACTTTATCAGTGGATGGTTCCAAAAACCAAACCAGCGAGCATTTTTACCTATTATATTTTGTCCATCAATGAATGATTTCCATCAAAGAACATCGTGCTACAATGCTCTAATTAATTTTATTTCATCACCACAGAACGGTTTCTGCAATGACCATCATGCTTGAATGTTGTAATAAATTCAATTTTGTCCGTCAATAAACGTCATCTGGACATCTGTAAAAGGATAAAAGCGCTATCAAGTTATCAGGACCTCTCGCGGCCACCTAAATCTTAACCGTTGCCTGGCCAGGCCGGTGCGACCAGTTTTGGATCTCTATGAACAGCCGCCCCGATATTTCGGCTCACCCAGTGCCCTACATTCACCCTCATCAATGTCGCCTGATAACTCGGCCTTGCAATTATGCTGCTTGCGGAATTTCATGCGTTCCTCAGTAGCACTCTGTCAGATATGGGTCACCCAGTGCGAATCTGACCAACAAAACCTGATAAAAATGAAAACCAACACAAAATAACTTGGGTGGTGGGGAATCTAAAAAAAAGGGTACAACAATTAAATATTCGTGAAAGTCCAATTTCCTCACGGTTTGTTCAGAAATGCTCCTAGCATTTTTGTACTACAACACAGTGGTTCATTAAAATTTATATTTCTGTCTGATTATAAAATGCAACGTTTCGACGTATCTAACGTCATCCTCAGGCTGGAAAAAAAAAATACAGAATAATTTTCAGTCACATTGGAAAAACGCAAAACTAACACTTAAGTAATATAGACTAGATATATAGATCACAAAAGACGAAGGCGACTAGACAAAGAATCAAATTTTATATCACAGAAATAGTAGTTTGACTAGAAATATTGTACATAAACCGCGATGTTCACGACACGAGAGACAAGAGCAAAATGGTCGAGCAGCCTCGGCATACCTAGCGAGCTGAAGTTCTGCTATACAGTTTAAGAGCAAAAAAATCATTAGTGTTTTCGTTAAGAGAAGGTTTAAGTTCATGAATGATGAATGCTTCAATAATATGAATTTTATCTTTTTTAATAACATTATAAAGAATTTTGGTGTAAGGGAACAGATCTTCATTGGATGGTTTGCAACCATGGTCAACACGAAAATGATTGAAGATGGAACCTTGATATCT
>JACJUY010005906.1:0-23110 GCA_014220935.1 Platorchestia sp. MABIK
CTTAGCCAGTTTTGACTTTCTCGTTTTGTCCCAGGAGTGTTGCAAACGTTATGGCTGGTATTGTACAACGATCCTTCTCATCTAATTGAATTCGATGAACTTTTTTGTGATAATGTTCTTTCCGAAGCTCTCCACTTGGCACAGTAGATGATGCGTCCATATGAAAAACTGTCTCAAATCCCGATTACCTACCTCATAGTTCTAGACGCAAAATAAATCTAATTTGCTCATTTTACTTCTAACGTTAATCCCTCACACTCGTATCACAGGTTCCTACGTTCCAATTGCTCATAATTCAATACGAGTACGCACTAACGAGAGGATTTCAGCAATGCGTCACATGGATTATGCTTTCCTTAGTCACCTGTATTTTAAATGCATTACCAGAATCCGTCTACCGCGACAAAGATTAACCCATTTTTTCGTGCTTTTCTCCAAATCATGTTATCGAAAATTTTCATGTGTATTACGATAACCATGTATGAATAGCAATTAAGGATCTAAATCATTATTTGTCTCAACACTTAATTAACATGGGTATTACGATAACCATGTATGAATAGCAATTAAGGATCTAAATCATTTGTCTCAACACTTAATTAGCATGGGTATTATGATAACCATGTATGAATAGCAATTAAGGGTCTCTGTGTTAAGGTATTGAAATGCGACTTTTGCTCTTATTTCAATTTAAATGCGCACAAACGAAAACATTTTTCAACTAAGCGTTATGAGTATTGTGTTCTTCGGCTAAACTTTGGACACTGGGACTACTAACTATTTCATCAAGAGCGATAGAAATTAACTTGTCAGCATTTAGAAAATCTTGCTGGAGTAAAGCCCAAGCAGATCGGAAACTAGACTCTTCATTGGGAAGGCCCTCAATAAGACTAAGAGCTCTCCCGTGAAGCTGATTCTTCAAGAAGACGAATTTTTGCCCCTCACTCATACTAGGGTAAGCCTGAAGGGCGTTAAGAAAAGATTCTTGAAAGTGTAGAAAACAAAAAGGACAGTTCTCATTGTCGCTAAATTTCTTCAGCGTTAACTGAGGGGCTCTAAAAATATTCAAGGGCACATCTGAATTTGAAACCTTACTAGACACAGAAGTAGGAACGGTATCACTTGAGTTTGACACCGGTGAAGTTGAAATTAGATTTTTTAGCTCAGCTAACAGCTCAACTACTTGCACCTCAAATTCCGCTCGCCTAACCAGTTCCTCATCTGTTACCTCCTCAATATCTGAAGGTAGAGTAGAGGACAAAAGTCTATAGNGTCAATCATTTTTTGATTCAACATTTTACACGGGTATCCCAATACCAATGTGTCATTCTCAATTAAATATGCCTTTAGGTTAAGGTGTTTTAAAATCCAATGTATCCACGTTTCATGTTTGTACTTTGTTGGAAATAAATGTTTTTTTCTTTTTTCTTTCTCTCAGACGCTTGGCGCCCAGGTTCAACTTCAGTGTTCCGTCACTCGTGACCGTTACTTAGTTCAGCTCGAGACGTGATCAGTGCTAATTATGCTCCAATATATTCCAAGGAACATCATTCAATTCACTGTATTAGTGAATCTTAGTGAATGAAAAGGATAATTAATGAGACAAGCTTTTCACTGTCGACATTGGAGACATTAAATCTGAGCATAGTTCTGATGCGCTGCTGGTTAAGACGATGTAGCTGGTAAATTACGTTCCATTACTTGCTGTTGAACTGTAGCTTATTTCGGTCATTAACAACATCTGATTTTAATGCAATATTTTCTCTCACAAGTACTCTGTTGTGATGAGAAGTGATAATTTACTGGAAATCGTGAAAAATGATTTTTCAGAGTTTTAATTCGTAAACACGTGGAAGCATTTCGATGGTAATGATGACTCAAGCCATTTCTCCACCTTCGCTGAAAGAATATTATAGCTTTTAATTCACATTGTTGTACCAAACTAGTTATAATTGAAATGATATTTTTGAACGTTTTTTCTCAAATGTTTACTGTGGTATTTAAGCTAGAAAAAATATAAATATACGCAAGCAGTTTGATTTGAAATGATGAGAAATCCATCTGTACAATTATTTGCTTTGTAAAATTATGTTTCTTATTTCTTATTTCGTAATTTACTTCGTTGACCTTCATTTTGAGGGTTTATCAGTCTTCACAATATGGATGAGGTTTGTTAGTATAATTCATTTTGTCAATGTTTTGCCTTGAAACAATGTAAATGTATAATGCACAAATTTACACCTTCAAAGACATATCCATGCATTAACAACTATTAAATATGAATTTGAATGTATTGGAAGTGAATTCTAATAAAATGTTTATGCATTTGAATTCATTCTTCATAGTTCATTTACATGAAATCATGATGTTTCAAATTTGGAAATTATAGTTTCCCAGGTAGCAAGAAATTATTAGGCCAATATTGGGTTGATAATTATTTATTGACCCGATATTGGAATTTTGCATTACAATAATAGGCTAATAACAAGACAATAGCGAAAAAATCTATACTTATTTCTGATATCAACATGTTATTGGGACAATGTAGTAAATAGTTTTATTTCTAATATTAAACTAACAGTGTATATATATATAGGTATGATATTCATATAAGTGGAAACTATCCCATAATACTTAAAAATCTCGCAATTAATAAAATTTGTTAAAATATAAATTGTTATTGCCCAAACATTGGGTTGATATCGTACACCAATGATACGGAGTAATTTGTATTAAATGTACCAATTAAGTTGATGAATAGTTATTTCAGTCATTAATGAGTGCAGATATATTTGTCAGATATCAAGAAATGTGAATACTTAACAATAATACGTATATTCAGAATTCCTGTATCACAAGTTCACAGTTCTTGTTTTTTCAGTAGTTCAATGAGTTTCGAAGGTCTATTTTAAAAAAAAAATATGCTAAAATCGTTTGTCATATGTTACTGTAGCAATAAATGTCTATATATTGAACAATTGCGCATACTTGACTGGATCAAACTGCATATACAGGTTGCCCGACCACCTTGTATTTTTCTAATAAACACCTTGTAGTGCTTTACTTTAGTTACCCCTAAAACCTCAATTCTAGTCTATTTATGCTCAGTAATTGTGATGTACATCAATGTAAATTTAATCTACTGCAACTTCCAACGAGTACTCTGCGGATTAGCTATAGCCAATGGAGAGGAAGTAAAAGTAAGGCCGCCGCTTCACGCCTCAAAACTGAACTAAATGGCTGAAGCAGCAACACCTGGTCGAATGTCCCCGATACAAAGCCCATAAGGACACAATAAGTAGCTGATACTTGGGTTAGTGTAAGAACCATTATCGGGAGAATGTTTTTTTTACCAATGTTAACCTTATATCGGGCATTGAGAATTATAAGCCAATGTTATTGTAGGGAACACCTCATTATCAAATCAATATTGACACAATAATTAATTGATGTTGGGTTGATGATAATATTGTTATTGGGCCAATATATTTTCCAATACCAACCGAATTTTCCAAAATAAGGTATTTCCCCAATGTTCTTTTTGAATATCCAGTCAATATTGAGACTGTATATTGGCTCAATATTAGGTCAATAAATTTTGCTACCTGGGTTGCGCTGTAATTTTGTCTATGGAATTTAATTTGCTTCTAAGAAATGTGTACAAAATTCAAGAATGAACAATTCAGCTAGTACAATTTCTTGATTTTGAATGATGAAGTTTGCGCTGCTATTTTATTATAGGAATTTGACTTGCTTTAATAAAAAAGTTACAATTCATAACTAAACAATTCATGTAGTATAATGTTTTTTTGAGTTTGAATATGAGCTGCCATAGTATTAGTGGACTTTCATTTTTTTAAATCGTAGTGAAATTAAACAAAAAATTACTGCCTGACGGCCAGTTTTTTCCATTCCAAATTAATTTGGCGGATAGCTGCTCCAGAAAATTCATAAACGTGCTTTCACCACGAATACCTTTACCCGGTGTCGCACAAAAATATCCACAACTTTTTAATTGGTTACATCTCCGCTTTAAATTGGCGTATTTGAATTGTCTTTTTTCACAATGTAGTAAATTTTGTTTCCTTTTCGAATAATTTAAGTTCTTAAAAATCGTTTAATAAACATTTTACAGTGATCGATTTACTGAAAGAGATAGAAAAACTAATTGTTCAAATTAAAAATTTTAAAAATAACACTGGTGTTCTTCTTCATTTCTCAATACCTACTGTTAAAAATTATTTCACAATGATATATCCTACATACCACCAAGTATTTGAACCCTCTGATGGGTTATTCATTTCCTTATACATATTTCATCATTTGAAGACACCTAAAATGCAGCTCACTAACGATCAAAGAATGCTCATCGTTTGGAATATGAAGCAACCAAAAACTGTGAAAAAGTTAGAAAAGCATCTAATGAAAAATTCCCGGGAAAGAACTCACCCGAAAAGAAGACCGTATCGCACAGTTAGAAAATTAGAAAGAAAATTGAATGCTCTTCTAACTCTTTCACAGTTTTTCGTTGCTTCGTATTCCAATACGATGAAAATTTTGTAACCAATTGTGAGCTGCATTTCAGGTGCCTTCAAATGATGAAATATGGTAGTAAATAACCTCTCATAGGGCTTAGATACTTGGTGGTATGTAGGATATTTCATTGAGAAATTTTTCTAACAGTAGGTATTGAGAAATGAAGAAGAACACCTCCGTTGTTTTTAAAACTTTTTCTTTTTCCTTTGAACAATAAGTTTTTCTACCTCTTCTAGTAAATCGATCACTGTAAAATAGATATTAAACGATTTTCAAAAACTTAAATTATTCGAAAAGGAAACGAAATTTGCTAAATATTTTAATTTAAAGGGGAGATATAATTAATTACAAAGTCGGGAACATTTTTGTGGGACACCCGGTAGAGCGTAGTATAAGTTATTCCATGTAGGGTTCATAGTTTTTGTTCATTGAAAGCCTTAATTTAGAAAGAATTCAATTTTTGAATTTCTCATATTACACGTACAAAGAAAATTGGATGTTCGAATAATGGAATTATTCAATGTATCTTAGCCTGGCCGTTAACCTACATTTTACACTCTAGAAAAAATTTCTCATTTCGCAAGTTGCTACGAGATCGTTGGTTCAAGTTTCATTCACAATGCATGTACGCCTTTCTGAATTCACAGTCTTGTGACATAAATATGAGTATAATACTTGTTTATATGTCACTAAAATACGCCACAATGAGTGGTGGAGGCTGCCATGAAACCCTATGAATACAGAAATGCCCTTTTTTACGCCACTATTTACTGTACCTGCTGATAAATTACTTCAAAGCAAATTGCGAAACATTTGCGAAAAGTTTACATAAAATAACCATATATGGTATCAAGGATTAGTGCGGGATGAGAATGGCATCTTGCGGGGACGTGTTCTAACGCACGATTGCAAACAGGTCATCTGCTCCAAGACATGACAATGCAACAGCACCGTCACACCGGAGCGACCAACTAACTTTGATAACTACATGGAAACAGTGCATAATACACGTCGGTAGAATTCATGGTAAGTCTGCTTGATTTATAGATGGAGCCCATGAGTAATTACCACACGGATCCTAGCTGGCAGAAGCGAGGGATAGCCACGAGGCATGTGGCTTCCATGTAGGACCCACATTCTCTACACGTGTCCTAACCATGTGGGAACTAGGTGGGGGCACTTTCCAAAAGTCCATGTGCTTTCCACATAGCATGGGCAGGTAGAACCCATATGGCAAACATGGACAATCCATGTCGTAACCATATGGCTTCCACGTGACTTTGTATGTAGGGTATGTATGTATATGTGTATATATGTGTATGGATATATACATATATGTATGTGTGTGTGTGTATATATATATATTTATGTAGAACTTATTCCCTTCCGAAAATGCTCGAGTTAATATTGTGTGACAATGTACCGTCCCTTACACTATTTGAGTATCCCTTGGCCACACTATTTTAGGTTGTTTTGACTTTCTCATTTTGTCCCAGGAGTGTTGCAAATGTTATGGCTGGTATTGTACAACGATCCTTCTCAATTGAATCCAGTGAACTTTTCTGTGCCAATGCTAGTAGCACTTGAAATTTAATTTTTGTGTTATTGTAAAATATTTCATTTTATCCGAGCCAGTTATTTAGCTGACTAGTTGATACGAAACAATGTAAAATTACCTCTAACGTCGACCTCACAGTCTAAGACGAAAAACAATTTGGATCTCCCCGTTTTACTTTCAACCATAATCCCTCATCTCACTAGTTCCCACGTTCGTAAGCTCAAATTTCAATATGGGAGTGCACTTAAAAAAGTGTCTTCAACAATGCATTACACGCACAATGTTTTTGGGACCACTTGTAATAAAATGCATTGTCAAAATCAGACCAACGGACCGAAAGGAAATGCATTTTAAACGTGCCTTACTACCAACCATTTGTTTGTTTAGAAATTAACCGGTATAAGTATTACGGCCCCCATGTGTAGATACCATATCATGGTCTAAATTTCAAGATACTTGATAGCATTTTTCGCTCATAATAAAACATTTGAATGTGCGACGTAATTCATCGGCAATTTTTAATTTCCTGCGCCCGTGAGTGCTTTAAGACGAAATCATTTTCGGTAGCTAACTTTTCGTATTGCTCCAGCTATGCTGCAAATGTTATGGACTAATAATCCAATACACGCGCGCCCTAACAACCCAGGTAGCAAAGTTTATTAACCTAATATTGAGCCAATATTCAGTCTCAATATTGACTGGATTTTCAAAATGAACATTAGGAAAATACCTTATTTGGAAAATTCGGTTGATATTGGAAAAATATATTGGCCCAATAACAATATTATCATCAACCCAATATCAACTAATTATTGTGTCAATATTGATGTGATAATGAGGTGATCCCTACAATAACATTGGCTTAATTCTCAATTCCTGATATTAGGTTGATATTGGTAAAACAAAATTGACCCGAAACTGATATTTTCAATAATCCAATATCAGCTCATTTATGTGTCACTATGAGCTTGATATCGAGGTTATAAGACCAGGTGTTGCAGCTTTAGGCATTGAGATCCGTTTTCCGACGTTTAGCGTAGGCCTTATTTATACATCCCCCTCCCCCATTAAGTATCGGTAATACGCACAGGAGAAGTTGGAAGTTTTCAGTGTTAAAATTCACATTGAGATATATCACAATTACTGAGCATAAATAGACTAGAATTGAGGTTTGAGGGGTAACTAAGGTAAGGCACTACAAGGTGTTCCTCAGATATACAAGGTGGTCGGGCAACCTGTACATGCAGTTTGATCCCTTCAAGTATGCAGAATTGTTCAATATATAGACATTTAATGCTATAGGAACATTTGACAAACGATTTTAGCATATTTTTTTGAATAAAATAGACCTTCGGAACTCATTGGACGACTGAAAAAACAAGAACTGTGAACCTGTGATTACAGTAATTCTGAATATGCATATTATTGTTACGTATTCACATTTCTTGATATCTGTCAAATATATCTGCACTCATTAATGACTGAAATAACTATTCATTAACTTAATTCGTACATCTTATACAAATTACTCCGTATTATTGGCGTACGATATCAACCCAATGTTTGGGCAATAATAATTTATGTTTTAACAAATTTTATTAAATTGCGAGATTTATAATTATTTGGAGATAGTTTCCACTTATATGAGTATCCTACATATGTATATACACTATTAATTTAATATTAGAAATAAAACTATTTACTACATTGTCCCAATGAAAAGTTGATATCATAAATAAGTAAATCTTTTTTCGATATTGTCTTGTTATTAGCCTATTATTGTAATCCCAGATTTCAATATCGTGTCAATAAATAATTATCAACCCAATATTGGCCTAATAATTTCTTGCTGCCTGGGAAGTGTGTTTTAAACTATGTGTCATAGGGATTTTTTTCTTAGTTACGTACATATATTTGCATTTTCATGACTAAATTAATTACTGCAAAGAAAGGATGTTAGTGTGAGGGTACTTTAGCATCTTTTTTCTCTTTTTTCGTTTCATTAAAACATTAAAAAAAATTGCAAAGGTTTCGAAGAATACAACTTTAAAGAACATCATTTTTTAGTCTTCTTATTGTGGTCTTAAATTGCTCTTCTTACTTTCCTACTCTCTTGAGTACATTTTGACGACACTATTTTGGCTAGTTAACTTTTTGTACGGCTCCACCAATGTTGAAAATGTCACGGCTAGCATTGTACAACAATCCTTTTCATGTCTTTGACTCCGATGAACGCATTACGCCAGCACTTTAAACAATTTTTTGCTTTGTTGGAGAGAAAATTATGTTCTTTCCGAAGCTCACCACTTGGCAAGTAGATGATGCGTCTGTGTGAAAAATTGTCTCAAATCCTGACTGTCTACCTCCCAGTTTTAGACGCAAAATAAATCAAATCTACCCATTTTACTTCTGACATCAATCCCTCACACTCGTCTCACTAGTTCCTATGTTCTTATGCTCATAATTCAATCCGAGTACGCACTAACGAGATGGTTTTCAGCAATGCGTCACATGAATTATGCTTTTCTTAGTCACCTGTATTTTAAATGCATTACCAGAATCCGACTACCGCGACATAAATGAACTCATTTTTTCGTGCTTTCCTCCGAATCATGTTTTCGACAATTACCATGGGTATTACGATAACCATGTATAAATAGCAATTACGGATCTAAATCATTTATCTCAACACTTAATTAACATGGGTATTACGATAACCATGATTGAATTGCAATTAAGGGTCTCCGTGTTAAGGTATTTAAACGCGATTTTTGCTTTTATTTCAATTTAAATGTGCGCAAACGAATACATTTTTCAACTAAGCGTTACGAGGATTGTGTTCTCTTAGTAACTTATATTCAAATGCACTGTCAAAATCAGATTGGGAAAAGGAAAGGAACTCATTTTTGATGTGCTTTTCTATCAATCATTTTTTGATTCAACGTTTTACACGGGTATTACAAGGATGTTTAATGTTGAGGTGTTTTAAAAACCAATGTATCAACTTCTCATGCTATACATCATTGGAAATAAAATGTGGTTTTTTTACAACAGGCCAGCCGCTACTATAGTCCTGCAGTGGTCGTGCAGGAGCCAGGGCTGCCACACCTTGGGAATTTTCCCCAGATCTTGGGAATTCGGACATTGTCTAGGGATTTGGGGAATTCGAAACAAAAAGGCTAAGAATTTAGGGAATTTGGGGTGCTTATACAATATACTGTGTATAAAAACTAAAATTGCTTAAATTAAATTTGCGTCTAGCAAAAAGGTAGAGTACCAATTGAAATTACTACAATTCGATCTAAAAATTAATCGAATTATCAGTACAAGGGGCCTTAGTCAGCTTTACGAATGCATCATGGTAGAATAATACACGTTTGTACGGGATCCGAATGAAGCGCGCAGTGGCCCAATTAAAGCGCCTCATGGAGCGCCTGGCTCAGTCACACATTTATTACTGCTGAGGTGCTAACTGTGGTACTAGCGCTACCGGTAGCGGTGTTGCTTTGTCCTTGTTGCATTATCAGCTTGAAGTTAAACACCATGGAACCACCTAAAAAAGTAGTACAGTCAAACATTTTCTGAATTCAGAGGCTGGCTTAAGAAAGATAAAGATGGGAACCGTGTCGGTTGTAAATTTTGCAATATCACGTTCGAAAGTGCGAACAAGTCAACCTTACAGCATGAAAGCCAATAGACTTTGATTCTTTCAATCGTTTCAATTGGTGTTGCTATCTTTGAAAGGCGGCTCCACTTAATTCTTGGTCAGTTTCTAAACATTTTTTAAAGTAAATTTTTTTGAGAAAACAAGGAATCCGAAAAGCATTAGAAAACTTGTGAACTTCCCAAATGTAAAGTTGAACATCACACAATTTTTCAAACAGGAAGCGACGAATGAGGTGACCAAGTGGCACATCCCCTCGCTTGTTGATGAAGCTCAGCTAAATAAGATAGACGACGAGTGGAGAAGTTTTCACCTAATTGCAGCTGACCTACCGGTAGGGAATGCACAATTCCCCGGTATTGTAAATCATTAGGTGAATTGAAAGATGGCTTGGGCGACCATAAATTTGGTATTCTTTCATATTTTATGACTTGTCTCACTTGCTTACGCTTTCGTCTGTATCTGTTGAAAAAAAAATTCCTCAACTTTGTCCCGCCGCCGGTCCGTGCGGCGTAACTTTCCGAATTAACGGACACTGAAGACATAGACTTACCTAACACCCATAGTGGGGTCAGGGAACGCTGTAATTTAAGACAATTTTAATGACAAGCGTAACAAAGGAAAGGAGGCTCACCTGAAGATCTTCGAAGATAATATTCAGGCGAATACGTCTCCAATTAAGCCGGCTGTCAAGGACACTAAGTCCCGGAAGCAGGGGTCGGTTGAGGCCAGAGCCCGCATAGTACACATAAGCTGCACTCGCGGAGACGACCAAGTTGAATCCGAGCTGGCAACAAGCTGCGGTCACCTCTATGGTTTGCTCAAAACCGTTGCTGTGGCTAAGCACCCCCGCCATCGCTCCGCTTTGTCATAAATTGCCAGCGTAATTACCTTTTAGGCTTGTTTAAATTAATTAAAGCCTTTGTCCCTTATTGTGCAAGGTATAGGCTGTCTTGCACAGGACTTCAGCAACGAGCGATGGCTGGATTTGCGACAACTTAACTGTATCAAAAAATAAAATTAACAATTCCTTAAAATCAGAAACTGCCAAAGACTGCTTTCTTGCCCAGCAATGATTAGAAAGAAATGATGCAAAGTGTGCAACGTGGGATCCAGTAAAAAGTTTAGAAACTGACGGAGAATTAGGTGGAGCCGCCTATCAAAGATACCAATACCGATTGAAACGATTGAAAGTATCAAAGTCTCTTGGCTTTCATGCTGAAATTAATGACGAAAATGAAAAATAAACCTAAAAATGCATTGAAGATAAACATAGATTTCAAATTTTTTTGTCCTAGTAATATCTGGGGAATTTTTCTACGATCTTGGGAAATTTCAGGGGTCAGTCTAGGGATTTTGGAAAAAGTTGACTGGCTGCCCTGGCAGGAACCGCGGAAACGGCTTCTTCAACCCTGCGTGTGAGTGGGAGCGGAGCTACATAAAGGCCTACGACGCATCACAGAAGAGCTAGGGTGATTTTGTGGTATTGAGGATTCAATATAGTTATTACAAAAGTGTAAGTTGGAAACATGAAACACATTGAAAAGTGTTGTGAAATGGCGCGCTAAACAGAGTGATTTTGTTTTTTTAATTGGAATGTTGATAATTTCCCGTTGTGCGTAGCGCAAACTGTTCCACATTTCGATACCTTGTGTGAGTCAAGGGTTTCATTGTGTTCGAGTTAGCCCCATTTATTTCGTGCGTACGCTAGCCCAGCTAATAATTATTTTCTGATTCTGGTTCATTGTGAGTAAATCTTCTTTTCATAGTTTCCATAAGAATTTGTGTAACGTTAAAACATGCAAACGTTGCTGGCGCTCATTACGATTCGAAGCGCACGTCTCTCATTTTGTGTGTCATTTTGTGTCAGAATGTGTTTGTTGACAATCACCCTATTGAACTCACGTGTTCCACGTTCAAAAATTAATATGTTTAAATCTATCAAATTTTGTCGTTATTATCCATGCTGATAAAACTAAGGTAAACTCGTTGTGCACCATGCTAATACTGCTGTTCCTACTTTTCCTCCTTTTTCTGTTCATTATCTCCCTGTGTATTTTCCTTCTTTAATTTCACTTCCACTCTCACTGTCGAGGTTTAAATCCCTCTATTGTAACAAGAGGCCGACAAGCCATGCTTGAATTGTGACAGGTCACAAAATAGGAAAAAAGCATTTTTTAGACAGAGTAGGAACATGTTTTAAAGTTTTAAGCTCAAATTCAAGAATTTTAACTTTATGAAAAACATTGAAAAAGGTAGAATTATATCAACTGATTCCGTCTGTGACACTGATAGTATTCGAAATGTTCGCATAATATATTAACGATTCTTCATGTTTTCTGTTCACACATGCCCACACAGATAAATTATGGTGAACAACTCTCAAGAAATTAAATTTAACAATTATTTGCATCAATTATCTAAAACTTACTTGGGAAGCAGTCTTGTTTGTTTACATATTTTTCGCGAACAACTTCACACCGACGAACATGTAGTCTGGACGTCTGGACACGATTCGGAAAAGTTCGTGTTTTTGTTCGCGTTTTGGTTTGTTCGTGATTGACGAAAAGATTGATAGTGTGGACGTGCCTTAATAAGACTGGTTGGGCTTATTCATACTTTATCATTTTTTTACTAAACACTTTTTAAAAGATACAAAATTACTTTAATAATTAACTCCAGATTTGTATTAATTATACTGGAATTTTTCGGGCACCACATGTCTACGGAAATTGTGGTGCAAAAATTTGCCTAGGAGTCTCTCTTAGCTAATTTAATCTCATGATTCAACCTAGCTTGGCAGGTCTTATAATTAATTGAATTTTCTGGAGAAGGTAATGAGATTAGGCTCACTTTGGCCTTTCTATGAGCTTCAAGAGCCTTGGCACATTTTGCTGTCCACCATGGTTTGGCAAACCTAGGTGATATATTCTCCCTCGTCTGTTTGAAATTCTTTAGGCTAGCTGATATTATATGGTTTTCAAAGTTGTTGGAGCTTACCTCTAGGTCATTGGACTCAGCTGTTCCAGTGAGCAGTAGGTCGTTTCTCCACAGGTCCCAACTTCCAGTGTCGAACTTCCACGCTGGCCGGGCCTTGTACATGGCAGTGGGGGCAGTTACTCCAATGGATGTGACTAGAGATGTGACTAAAAAAAACAGTGCTGTTTTTTGTAAAAAAACCATGGCCAAAGAAAAACGTAGATATTTTTTTTTTGATAATTTGTTTGAAAATAACTCAGCAAGAAAAAGATCCACATTACATTATTTGTTTTCATGTCAGATTATAAAATAAAACAGCATACTTCTTAATTCAAAGTTTTCAATGGTTGTTTGAAATTTTTCATTTCCTATGGTTTCATGTTTTAATATATCATTTATTTCACAATGCACGCGAATCACCTTCAACTCCCCAAATAGTGTGTTGTAATAATATATCTTTACTTATGGTCATTGATAGAGGTGTGACCAAAAAACCATGCTGTTTTTTTAATGTGATTTTTACAAAAAAATCATGACCAAAAAACATGGAAATTAATATATTTTATGTGACCAAAAAAACCCAATGCTGCTTTTTTGAAAAACATTGTTTTTGACAGAAAAATCATGACTAAAAAATAGGGGTATTAATACATTTTTATGACAAAAAACCCCGCTTTTTTAAAGATGTTTTTGTTACAAAAAATCATGACGAAAAAACACGGATATTAATATATTTTATTTGACCAATACAAGTATGCTGTTTTTTTAAAACATCTTTTTACACAGAAAAATCATGACAAAGAAAACGTGGATATTAATATATTTTATGTGACCAAAATCCTTGCTTTTTTGGAAAAATGTTGTTTACAAAAAAATTGACTAAAAAAATGGATATTAACGACTTTTTTTTAAAAAGTTTTTTCTTAAATGGCATAGTTTTTTTTTTTACAGATAAAGTTTCTTAATACCCATGTTTTTTATTCATGATTTTTTGTGAAAAAATTTTTTTTTTCAAAATGCATGGTTTTTTGATCACACAAAATGTATTAATATCTATGCTTTTTACAAAGAAGTCATGACCCAAAAATGGATATCAATGACTTTTTTGTAAAAAATTCATGTTAAAAAACATTGATTTTTTGGTCACATTAAATATATTAATATCCATGTTTTTAAACTGGATTTCTTGTAAAAAAAATGGTCAATATGCAGTTTAATGCATTCACGGAATTGAAAAAATCCATTCTAAATAATCACTAGGTACACATTTGAAAAAGTTTTAGATGAATGACATTCTGCTCGCTGATGCGTTATTTTCGAGTTATTCAAGTTTTGAATTTTAGTCTTCCATAGCAGTTGCGTTGCGCGCTTGAGCTGTTAGAGTAAGCTTGGGTACTTTGTTATTTATTATTAGCCAACCCCGCGGAGCCTGAACCCACTTCTAGGATGTTTTAGTTAATAACACAATAATGGTTATCACTCAAAAATATTAGCAGGAGTGGGGTAGTGAATACTGAAATCAATATGCAGTTGACATCAGTTTCAACATGGTAGAACATTAGCAAAAGCGTAGGAGTGAATACCGTAGATTCAAGTATTCACTTCCCCAGCCCCGCTAAAATTTTTGGGTGATAACATTTAATGTGTTGTTAACCAAAACATCCTAGAAGTGGGTTCAGGATCCGCATGGTCGGCTAATAATAAATTACAAGTACCCAAACGTACTCTAACAGCTCCAGCTCAAGCGCGCAACTGACTGGAACTGCTATGGAACACAAAAATTTCAAAGTTAAATTACTCGAAAATAACGCATCAGCGAGCAGAATGTCATTCATATAAAACGTTTTTAAATGTGTTTCTTTAGTGATTCTTCGGAATGGAACTTTTAATTTCTGTGGATGCATTAAACTGCATATTGACCAAAAAATGTGAAAAAGCCGCATGGTTTTTTGGTCACATAAAATATAATAATACCCAGGTTTTTTTAGTCATGATTTTTTGTAAAAAAAACATGTTTTAAAAAAACCTGCATGGTTTTTTTAGGGCACATAAAATGTATTGTTTTTTAAGTCATGATTTTTTTTTAAAAAACAGCATGGTTTTTTTTGGTCATACAAGATATATTGATATTCATATTTATTAGTCATGATTTTTTTTGTAGAAACGTTTTTTTAAAAAAGAATGGTTTTTTGGTCACATAAAATTGATTGATTAATCCATGCTTTTTTAAACATGATTTTTTTAAACATGATTTTAAAACTGTTTGATTTTTTTTAAATCATGATTTTTTGTAGAAAACATGTAAAATAAAACAGCATGGTTTTTTGGTCACAAAATAAATTAATCTCCAGTTTTTTAGTCATGATTTTTTAGTGAAGAACGTTTTTTTAAAAAAAAACAGCATGGTTTTTTTGGTCACATAAAATATAATAATATCCATGTTCTTTAGTCATGATTTTTTGTAATAAACCATTAAAAGGAAACCCTACAGTAAAAGTGGTGGCAGATAACCCACAATTACCAAGAGGAGTCCAAGAGGAAAAGCAGGAGTAACAGTTATATTGATGGAGTCAAAATTAAGAGCTTATTATCTCTACTATGTCTGAATATTTTGGTCACATAAAAATAAAATCAGACATAGTAGAGATATTAAGCTCTGAATTTTGACGTTTACTGTATGGTTTCCTTTTGATGTTTTTATTATAAAAAATCATGACCTAAAAACATTGATATTAATATATTTTATGAGACCAAAAAAATAACAGACAAATCCCTAACAAAATTTAAGTGTGTGCAAAAAAAACGAAAAAAAACAACAAAAAAACACATAAAAAACATGTGTTTTGTTTTTCAAAAACTGCCATCAAATAAAACCTGTTTTTTTGCATCACTAGATGTGGCCACAGGATAATTGTCACTACCCAGATCCTGCTCAGTATACACGAAGGAAAGAGGCAGCAACGCCGCAGATATGAGGGTAAGGTCTAGAGTTGAGAATGTGTTTTGATAAACATTGAAGTAAGTTGGGAGGGCAGGAGGAGTAAGGACCATAAGTGATGGGTCTTGCGATAAAACTTCTACCAGGTTCTTGCCAGTTTGGTTACGTGGTTTATTTGGTTCCCACATGGGGCTGTGGGCGTTGAGGTCCCCAACAATGCAGCAGGAGGGTTCAAGTTGACTGAAAAAATGAGTGAATTCTTGCGGGGATATTACTGCATTTGGGTTGTAGACGTTCAGAATGGACAGAAGTGAGTTATTTTTCAAGATTATATTCACTGCAAGAGCCTCCAGTTTGCCTAAAGGGAAAGGTTGAAGTTGTAATTCGAGATATGATATATCTTCCATTATTAAGATGGCAACACCTCCTCCAGCATTTGCCGCTGCTCTGTGTCTGTATTCGGCAGTGTATCCCATAAACCTAAATTGACTTTGTACTGAGAGCCATGTTTCATTTACACAGACAACATGTGGTTTTGTGGTATGTAAATGGATTTTAAAAACCAATATCTTGTTTCTGAGGCTCCTGCAGTTCCACTGAAGAATTTTGGTTTCACTTCCTAGAGACATTTTGAGATCTGTTACCTAAAAAATTCTTATCTGAATTTAACGGTTGCTTTCCTTTGTAATGATGAGGTTTACCTCCGAAGATGGGGGAGGGCTGCGTCTCGATCACGTCCTTGGCTTTCTTTGCCCTGTTCTCACCACTAACTGAGGGGGAAGGGGCTGTTCGTTTTCCACTGGCTTGGAAAATTGGCTGGACTGAAACTTGGAGATCAAGATTAGCACATAGGTTTGACTTCTGATAGCAAGAAATATCTTTTATTATAGGTGGGGATAATTGTGATTTTGAGTGCAAGCAAGGTTTTGAGTGAAGAGTCTCTTCAGTGATTTTAGCTACAGTGTCAAGCAAATTGACATCTACATTAGATTGATTAAACACAGAAAGTAGTTTGGCTAGAAGCTCAACAAGTTGAGCTACTGATACATCTTGAAGGGTCTGCAAGGTTTTCACATTAGATGTTTGCGTGCCAACATTTTGCAGACTGGGTGGATTCGTAGTTTTCACAGAGGTATCTGGTAATGGGTTGGACAAATTGTGAGAAGTGGTTTGATTGGTTGAGTTTTTGACTTTCAGAAGAGCTTCCTTATGTGATATTTTACCAATCTGTCTGTTTTCTTCTACCAGTTTTGCCTCCTTCATTCTTGGGCAGCCCCCATAATTGGCTGTATGGTTGCCGCCTCCACAGTTGCAGCAAGTAGTGGTGCTAGGATTGGTACAGTCATTTACATTATGAGGACCCCCACAGGCCACACAACGTGCAGAGCCTTTGCAATGAGCAGCACTGTGCTCGAATCTTTGGCATTTGTAGCACAGCCATGGCTGTCCAACATAAGTATTAACTATGTATTGCTGGTAGCCTATTCTCACAAAGGGAGGCAAGACAGAAAGTTAGAAGGTGATTTTAAACAATGATGTTTTAACTTTTTCCTTCCCCTTAGTGATTTTTTTGCGCCAAGGCAACTTGGTATCACTCCTCAATTAATGCATCAGTGAGGTCTTCGTCCTGAGTGTCCACTCCAAAAGGACTAATTACACCAAAAGAGATCATCTCACTAGCTGGAAGTCGACACTTCACATTCCAAGGGTCAATGTTGGAAACTGAAAGAAGTGAGTTTTTATCAAGAGAAGGGTTAGGTGATTGGGTAATAATGAGTTTCCGATTTGGGTTTTTAGTGACCTTATGAATTCCTGCAGTGCCAAATGGAGACAATGTAAGAGATTTTCCCAGTGCCATGTCATTAGCAAAGAATTTGGACACAGGGCGCTCATCAGCTATTGGCTCAATTATGATGACAGTACGTGGTACACCATTTTCAATGGGATTGCTTTGACTTGGAGGGTCAGGGACTGTTGCAGAACTATGACCTAGGGCTGTCTCCAGCATCTCATCAAAGTTATGGGTTTTTCACTCATCGGAGCGCTGGAATCCCTCAAAGGAGTGTTCTATATTTCTGTCATTGGCAAATTCTAACACAGTTTGTGGGCGTATCGGGGACAAAGAAAGAGATCGAGGATCTCTTTCAGCGGGTGCAAATTGGGTGCTATCAGAGTTTTTCCCTGACTGGGAGGGAATCGAAGGTGGAGGAAAATTCCTGCCTTCTGATTGAGTCTCGGAAGGGCTTGGGCTTGCACTTTCTTTCTTTCAACGCTTATGTTTAGACATTATTACCGTACCTCGGTGAAAAGAAAAAATTAATAAATAGAGTAAAAATTTATAGAAGAAAAGAAAAAATGAAATAAGGAGATAGTAAAGAATACAGGAAAAAAAAGAAGAGAGACAGAAAGAACTGTTGAGAAACATTTTAATTTTGAGAATTTTCAACTGATTTGTGTGCTTTTTTTGTGTTAACTGATTTGTGCTTTTGTGTTTTGCATATATTTTAGGATATTGTAGTACTTGCGTATTCCAACAGCACGAGCGTGTCGCTTAACATGTGTGCCTGGTGGCTTGTTTTCACATGTGTCGGAGTTTGTGTTGGTGTTGTGCTTGGCAAGGATTTTGTGTGTAAGCCTTTCTTGGACAAGAGAGTCTGTTTCCTTAAAACCACATTCGACGGGGAGAATTTATTGCCACACCTAGAGGTCCTGGGTTGGAGACGTGAGAAACATGAACTTGTTATGATTAGCAAAGACTTTTTGGAGAGGCGTGAGTGAAAGCACCCCAACGGCCAGCCACAACGGTGACAAGGATTTATTGTACACCACTCACACTTGAGGGGTGGGGACGAGCGACACTCGGAGCGATAAGATTGTCGACACAGCAGGATACCAAACACCCAGGCATTAGAAAACAAAGGGAAAAGATTTAGAGCAAAATTTCATGAAAAAAGATCGCCAGTGTTCCTAAAAGAGGGCGGAGTCGGCTATACGTTCTCATCAGAGGGCTTACAGCCAATATAATGGTCAGAGTACCCTAGGAGAGATTTTAGAAGTGGAGAGCCGCCAATCAGAAAGAAATGGTAGGCGTGCACTTATGTAGAGGGCAGCCCCAAGTTCGGGAAAGGCAGCGTGAAAGACCAAAGAGTTAGTGAGAGTTAGGCGAGCCGTCCGACGAGGTGCGTTAATACCAAGTGTTCACTGAAAAAAATACACTCTGAAATACGTGGAAAACATATAGCGTGCGTCGAAGTGTAATCATACTTGTCAGAAATTAATCTACATAAATACCTTCCATTTTCAGAGAAGAGAAGTCTCACATACGACCTACGTGGTCGAGACGTTATATCAGAGGGATAAAAAATCAAAACGTCGATTGGGAGGGTAAGGTTTAGCGTTGCTTTTGTTTTTACAAGAGATATTTTGAAATAAGTGAAAGATAAAGTTGATGGCATTCATTGAAGTAAAGATTCAAATCTGTGAGTGAGTGCAATGAGAAGTAATGGGTCAATTTTTGTAATCTTACAGGAGGGCGGAAATTTCATCTTGGCGTTTATCCATAAGAAAATCATTGCCTTGGTTCCATCTCCACATAAGGAGAGCCTACATGAAGCTGTGAATGCCGTTCGGAAACATTTGCTGATCTGTGAATAACGCAGAGGAGTTGAACTGAAGCTGTACTTGAGAATGCACGGGTGACGTGAAGCTATGACCGTGCTCTGTGCTGTTGGAAACGTAATCATTAAGGGAGCATTTTGTCATGTGTCTTAATTTAGTCGATGCGTGGAGGGTTGGCCAATCCATATTATTAGGGTAGTATTGTCATGAGGCTATTACGCTCTAATTTTTGTTTGCAATTCTGGCAGTCGCGTTAGTATTTTGAGAAGGGTAGTTTGTTCAGGGTGTTATGTATTTGCTGTGAGCATAAAATCTCTCCGATAACCTCTGCAGTATTAATACCTCCCCTCGTGATAGGCCTCACAGCAATTCAGATGCGCACAGAAACGCGTTGTTGTAAGTGGGTCTCTGCAATCGGTGAATATCATTTTTGTTTTAGTATATGTAACGCTCTTTTTTAATTCCATTTTTCGTGTATTTTGTTTGCCTGTATTTTTGTGCATTTCATGATTTATTGGAGGTACGCCAATTCCTCAAATTTCCGAGAACCCGGTCTCCTTGTTAATGTAAATTAATGAGGGGTAGGACCGCACTCATCTCGTGACAACGTAATTTGGCAAGATCAATCTGATCGTTTTTTTTGAGTATTTAGTAGTGTATCACCCATATTATATTAATTTTTTTTGTTCGTGTGTATTTCATACATCAACGAAAGTGAAACTTAGGTAGGATTCATGACACGTGAAGTGCGATAATAGGCGGAAATTGCGTTGTGCCAAATGAATGTGACAAAATATAGATGTAGAGCATTTATATGTTTATAACTGAACAAATTACAGCAAAGTAAAACTAAAGTATGATTGAACAAATTAGGTGATGTGAGATTGAAGTCTCACTGTGAATAGACTTGAAATTTTTATTTTTTTCACAAATGCACTGCGTGAACGGCGAGTGATTATTCGTGAATTATTATTCGTTAATTCGTTTTAAAGAAGATCAACATCATGCCTGGAAGAGCAAGGAGAAACAATGCCCGAGTGGAGGAGACAGAGGCACCTCCTCAGCCTGAGGAAATCAATATGCCAGTTGTGACCAGTTGTGTTAGCGCTATGGGAGCAAAATTCAAGAAGGGCGATAATGTTGGGAACCATATGGCACGGCTGAAGTTCCTTAACGGTCACCTGAATAACAGCGAACAGGTCCTCGCCTTCTTTCTGTGCCTAGATCAAAGAGAAGCGGGAGTGTGTAACAAAAAAATTGATACGATTACGAATTTGCGAGAGGCAGAGGAATGGCTGCGTTCATACGCAGATCAGGTGGAACATCCCACTCAGGCGATGTTTGAAATCATCACCTAGAAGCAGGCGGCAAGAGAAGGGGTCACGGAATATGTGACTCGAATTGAAACGCTATACAAAGCGAATTACCCCGGGCACCCTGAGCTAGTTATTGTTGACCTAATATGGCTGGGGTTGAGGGCAGACATTACGAGGATGTTTCGAAGTGATGAACGGCCTGCCACAGTTCAAGAATTGAAGGACATTGCAGTAGAGGTCGAAAATCGACGAGTGTTACCAGTACCAGGACAGACTGCAGAAAGAAGGGTATCTGAGAGAGAGAGACCTGAGCGTGGCGAAAGAAGGCTCCAGCAGGAGGAGACGCGTGTCGGGCACACAATGCGGCACTCTGCATATCAGCAAAGAGGCAATAATGAAGCATCACAATGGAGTGTGAGGGACAGACATGCACGGCACTCTCCATATCAACGAAGAGGCTCTGACGAAGCACCACACTGGAGAGGAGTAGGCAGCCAGAGGAACCAAAATTACCACGTAAGGGCACCACAGCAGCATCAAGAAGCACCACCTGCACCTCCCGTAGACCTAGCTCAGTGCAGAACCGTGCTTCCGCCGTGCTTCAATTGCGGGAAATTCGGGCACATTAGAGCAAATTATAGGGAGCAAAATTTCTCAGGACCTCCGCCAAAAAACGGGCCAGGAGGCCGTTAGCCCCACTAGTAAATCCCAGCATCATACTCAATGTAAATGGCACACCTGTAACCGCACTTCTTGACACGGGAGCGAACATATGCTTGGTGAAAGTAGTTGCGGGAATCAAAAATGCCAGTGTAAAGGGAACATCGATCGCCCTGAAAACAATTGGAGAAGAGCCTGTGCCGGTTCTTGGGAAAATAAATGTGTCTATAAAAGTTAACGGTCAGAAAATAGTGCAAAGTTGTTTTGTAATGCCGGAGAATGCATTTTCGGGAGACCTGCTAATAGGAGTGGAAGTGATGAACAAAGTCGATGCAAAAATAGATGCAAAATGGGTATGTTCTAATGCCCGTGCTTAACCCCTTTGGTGAAGAAATTGCTCTGACTGAAGGAGCAATAATTGCAACATGCCATGAGACCGCAGATGAGAGTTCCACTACAGAAGGAAACAGCGATGTGAACAGCGAGACAAAAAAACTCCGCAGAGAAAAGCGGTTTTAGCAAATTGATGAGCTTGATCTCAGTCACTTGGATGATGAAAAACAGGAGCAAGTCCGAAACCTGCTCAAAGAATATCATCAGACAATCAGTGCAGATGAAATGGACCATAGCTGGGCGTTATCGCGATAAATTATCGCGATAACGATTTCGGGTTATCGGTTATCCGATAATTTTTTTCCCGAGNTCGATGTTTCTTTGTATCGTTGCAGCTTGTTCTTCGTTCTAATGAACAGCGCGGTTTAAACGAACTTTTTCCTTAAATGAACGCAGTCTTGTTGTTCTCCGCACAATGTGTATAATCGTTCCTTAATGTGTTAGCATATTTCTGTGCTGAAGTAATTTCTACACTAACCCACTAAGAAAACTAATTCCTTAAGTCTGAAAAGCAGAAACGCACAAAAGTCTACAGAGTAAGGCCAGATCTACTGCTTCAAGAAACTCGTATTCTACGATATTCCTTGAGAGCGAGAGAAAGACGCAAACCCAGAAAATTCAACACTACAGAAAAAGGAAAACGCTACTCTTAATCTAATGCAACACATCTTTTCCCCTTGCGAAGAAATGTACGCCATTAAAAATATATTCTACTAAGCGCAACCAACTGCTCCTGTAAGGAAACATCAAATTAACCCAATGAAAAATTTATTTTTCTCCCCATGGCAAGAATGGAAATGAAATAGAAAGTATAGAATAAGGTTAGCTCACTCGTACAAGCATCTCGTATTTAACAAGACCTCCTGTGAGCGAAAATTAAGGTTTACATGAAGTTAGAAAATATACTACTAATGAAGAACACATCCCACTCTTGCGAGTGAAAATTAAAGTAACACACTGCTAGAAAACACTCCTACTGACAATACATACATACAATCAAAACATAGGAAAAGAACACATATAAAATTAAACGCAAAAACTCGCCCCACAAACTAAAGGAGATTCTTGAACCTCAGTTCACTTCAGATCATTGTTTTGTTAACGGATCACCTACACCTAGAACGTAAGTTATATTTTCGCTGAGTGACCGACGTAGCTCGCTCATTCACGACGGTTTCCGTCATGTCTTCATCTTCGCTGTCGATTGCTTCACATCCGGTTTCTGGCGGCGCTTCGGTTTTCTGGTTGCAAGGGTAAGCTTCGCCTCTAAGGTGTGCAACTTTCAATCTGTCTAAGTGAACTCTGTCCTCGCGGTTACTATAGAGCGCCTTAATTGTGGCATTCGTCTCTGATTTTTCTGTAATTCGGTAAGGACCAATTCAGTCTGTAGGCCATGCATTTGCAACTTCAGCCTTTCCCGTTGGATTGTGCAACCAGACAATGTCCCC
>JACJUY010005906.1:31792-46003 GCA_014220935.1 Platorchestia sp. MABIK
GTTTCTGGCGGCGCTGCCGTGTCCTGGTTGCAAGGGTAAGCTTCGCCTCTGAGGTGTGCAACTTTCAATCTGTCTAAGTGAACTCTGTCCTCGCGGTCACTATAGAGCGCCTTAATTGTGGCATTCGTCTCTGATTTGTCTGTAATTCGGTAAGGACCAATCCAGTCTGTAGGCCATGCATTTGCAACTTCAGCCTTTCCCGTTGGGTTATGCAACAAGACAATGTCCCCAACTTGCCGCCTGTTTCTTGGTGATGATTTCGTACAACGCCTGAGTGGGATGTTCTACCTGATCTGCGTATGAACGCAGCCATTCCTCTGCTTCTTGCAAATTCGTCAGCGTATCAATTATTTGATTACACACCTTTGCCTCTTTTTGCTCCAGGCAGAGGAAAAAGGCGCGGACCTGCTCACGGTTATTCAGGTGACCGGTAAGGAACTTCAGCCGTGCTATATGGTTTCCCACATCATCACCCTTCCTGAATTTAGCTCCTATGGCGCTGACACAACTGGTCACAACTGGCATATTGATTTCCTCAGGTTGAGGAGGTGCCGTTGCCTCCTCTACACGGGTATTGTTTCTTCTTGCTCTTCCAGGCATGATGTTGATCTTCTCCAAAGGAATTCACGAATAATAATTCACGAATAATCACTCGCCGTTCACGCAGTGCACTTGGGAAATAAAAATTTCAAGTCTATTCACAGTGAGACTTCAATTTCACATCACCTAATTTGTTCAATTCTACTTTAGTCTTACTTCGCTGTAATTTGTTCAGCATAAACACTTAAATGCTCTACATCTATATTCTGTCACATTTATTTGGCACAACGTAATTTCCGCCTATTATAGCACTTCACGTGTCATGAATCCTACCTAAGTTTCACTCTTATTGATGTATGAAATTTACACGAACAAAAAAAATAATATAATATGGGTGTTACACTACCAAATACTCAAAAAAAACGATCAGATTGATCTTGCCAAATTATGTTGTCACGAGATATGTTCGGTCCTACCCNAGAATATAGAGGAAGGAGAGTCCACAAGACCGCCACGCACACACTTTGGATTAGGGTTTACAAGCATCCAATTTTTGGACGAGGCTCGACACACAGTATTAACTAGTATCAGAAGTGAACTACAGTACTAAGGGGGCTAGGTGAGCTAATAACTGAATCTTAAGCAGAGCCGTCGGCATGACTTTTCATTACATTTTCCAGTTACAGCATACCAGTAGTGTTACAGCAGTTACAGCATACGCTAAATAATAGCAGGGTAAAAATGCTTATGTATACAAAGCAATGAACGACGCATGCAGATTTAGTGCAAATAAATAAAATTCTCAGTATGTGCACAAGCGTGTGCCAAGAAACAAAAATATAGATACGACACATTAAATCCAATCTCTGTGTCTGTTGGAAGCTTGCACTGTCACGGTTGACACTGCAGTGCAAGAAGAGTATTCATTTGGATAAATTACGAGCTAGTAACAGTAAATGAGCTTCCTATCATGACGCACTTCAGAAATATTGTAGCGATATAAGCTTATGAATAAAATTATATCATTAACAAAAAAATATACTTAGGTCAATCAAAAAATATACCTAACTTGCTACCAGATGGTAAAATTACTCATGGAATATTTTCTTAAGTTTTTCAGTAGAACTTTTGGAGGACATAAGTCTGTTAACATGCCTTGTGCACTGAAGGGGCTCAAGCCCATGTCTACACACGGCAAAAAATTGTTTCAACTTGTCGGTGACCTGCACACAGCAGAAATTACAGTGATGCTGACACAAATCTAAGAACTTACAGACTAGTTTACGAAATCCTGATACGTGCCGATACTTGTGAAAGCAATACAAAAATACTCTCTCGTACAAAATAATCAGGTCAGTAAAGTTCTTGCTGCAGTAGGTGAGAGACTGGTCACACGATTCTACATATTCTTTAAAGGTAGTGAACATATGCAAGTTCAGATCTTGCTTTGTTAGGATTTGAGAACAAGCGTCACAAGAGGATACAGAGGAACCTTTCAACTTGATGTGGAACTGATTGACCTTATGAGCTATGTAACCACTGAAGTAGGTGACAGCTCCATCCACCTCCATGGACTGGAACATTCCTCCAGCAACCGTAGGCTCCGAAAAAGTTGTGGCTGCCTCAACGTCTTCAAAGGAAATAAGAACGTCCTCTGGCTCCGCCTCAGGAATCTAAATAAAGATGAGAATACAACCCTGTTAGATAAGAGTTTCATAAACTCTACCGTTCCACATATATTAATTTCCAATATGTAAGTGTGCGGCTTTGAAATATCTACGAAGGTTATGAACAGCAATCTTTCTCGCTGGACATAGGTTAGCAATAAATAAGTTGCTTGCATACCTCTTCAACAATGTTCCACGTATCCACGTCTACGTCGTCTTCACCAACTTCAACGCTGCTCTTCATTGGCGCAGTAAGAAGAGATGCTGTTGATACTTTGCAGTAAGAGTTGATGAAATCTTGAGGAATAGGGAACTTCTGCTTTTGGCGCATTTTTCCGAAGAATTTTTGTAACTCATCTTGACAAAGATTGCGAACACAGATGTATGGCAGAACATCTCGCGGAATTTTTTCTCTCAACATAAGCCCAACATTTATGGACTGAATCCACCCGTCAATGAAAGAGCATTTCCGATTTGGATTTAGCGCTTGCAACTCCTTCAACCAAGGGATGTAATCCTTTAAGGTTTTTATCGAAGGAGAGCATGAAGTCAGGGGTTTTCTGAGAGGGACTATGTCAGCAGGAGATTGAGAATTCAATATATCAAAAAGGTCGTTGAATTTCTTTCAGAACATGCTGGTTGCTGCTGATGATGAAGGAATGGAATCAGTTGCAACATAAAAGTCTAAGGCAGCAGATGTGGTATTAGACAATACTTGAGTTGCAAGTTTTACTTTCATTTTTTGTGAAAACTTCAAATAGTAGACATGATTATGCGATAAACGGGGAACACATTTATTCCTTCTGTTTTGCTCAATTTCAAAGAGCTTCTGAATATGCGTCCAAGAAGCTGAACAATGTAGGGAAGGAATTCTCAAATCTCCATTGTAGAGAAAGTTGCGAGCATTTTTGATCAAATGGGGGGGATCTTTGAAAACGAAATATTTCCTATCGGCAAACTCAACAACAGGATTAGTTGGTGTGCAGCCCATGTTGAGAAACATTTTAATTTTGGGAATTTTCAACTGATTTGTGTCTTTTTTTTTGTTAACTGATTTGTGCTTTTGTGTTTTGCATATTTTTAGGATATTGTAGCACTTGCGTATTCCAACAGCACGAGCGTGTCGCTTAACATGTGTGCCTGATCGCTTAACATGTGGGCCTGGTGGCTTGTTTTCACATGTGTCGGAGTTTGTGTTGGTGGCAAGGAATTTGTGTGGAAGTTTTTGGGTAGGCTTGAACAAGAGAGACGTTGACCACACTCGATGGAGAAATTTATAGCCACACCAAGAGGTCCTGTAGGGAGACGTGGGAAACATGAACTTGTTATGATTAGCTAAGACTTTTGGAGAGGCATGGGCGAAAGCGCCCCAACGGCTGGCCACAACGCTTGACAGTGATTGATGACCACACTTAAGAAGTGTTGGAGCCTAGCGTAACCATGGCGACAATTTCCTAGGAGACGGCGACTCTGGAAAGAAGTTTAACCAGCGAATGAGGGAAGGACCTTCTCCAGGATCGCCAATTACAAAGGCATGGGCGGGCACTTATGAAGCCCCGGAGCAGTGCGATTGGGTATATGCGAAAGAAGGCAGCCCTCAGGCAGGCTTGTATGTTAGCTCAGGAATAAGTTTTCAGTCCAGTGTCGAGAACCGTCGGAGAAAGAAGTACGTGTTTTTTCACATATAGGAGGCGGTGTAAAATAGAGTTATACTGGAAAATACACTCTAGAAATACGTATAGCGAATATTATAATGCTTAGCAAAATTTAATTCAGACATCTTTTCAATTGCAGAGAGGAGAAGTCTCAAGAAAAAGACCTCCGTGGTCGAGACATTAAATCAGAGTAATAAAAGGACACCAAACGTCATTGGGCGGGTGAGGCTTAGTTGTTTTTACAAGAGATGTTTTGAAATAAGTGAGAGATAAATTTGATGGCATTCATTGAAGTAAAGATTCAAATCTGTTGAGTGAGTTCAATGAGAGGTAATGGGTCAATTTTTGTAATCTTACAGGAAGGCGGAAATTTCATCTTGACGGTTATCCATAAGAAAATCATTGCCTTGGTTCCATCTCTACATAAGGAGAGCCTACATGAAGTTGCAAACACCGTTCGGAAAACATTTGCTGATCTGTGAATAACTCAGAGGAGTTGAACGGAAGCTGTACTTGAGAATGCACGGGTGATGTGAAGCTTTGACCGTGCTCTGTGCTGTTGGAAACGTAATCATTAAGGGAGCATTTTGTCATGTGTCTTAATTTAGTCGATGCGTGGAGGGTTGGCCAATCCATATTATTAGGGTAGTATTGTCATGAGGCTATTACGCTCGAATTTTTGTTTGCAATTCTGTCAGTCGCGTTAGTACCTTGAGAAGGGTGGTTTGTTCAGGGTGTTATGTATTTGCTGTGAGCATAAAATCTCTCCGATAACCTCTGCAGTATTAATACCTCCCCTCGTGATAGGCCGTACAGCAATTCAGATGCGCACAGAAATGCGTTGTTGTAAGTGGGTCTCTGCAATCGGTGAGTACCATTTTTGCTTTAGTATATGTAACGCTTTTTTTAAGTCAATTATTCGTTTATTTTGTTTGCCTGTATTTTGTGTATTTCATGATTTCAGGGAGGTACGCCAACCCCTCCATTCCGAGAACTCGGTCTTCTTGTTAATGTAAATTAATGAGGGGTAGGACCGCACGTTATCTCGTGACAACCTAATTTGGCAAGATCAATCTGATCGTTTTTTGAGTATTTGGTAGTGTAACACCCATGTTATATTAAATTTTTTTTGTTCGTGTGTATTTCATACATCAACGAAAGTGAAACTTAGGTAGGATTCATGACACGTGAAGTGCTATAATAGGCGGAAATTGCGTTGTGCCAAATAAATGTGACAAAATATAGATGTAGAGCATTCAAGTGTTTATAACTGAACAAATTACAGCGAAGTAAAACTAAAGTATGATTGAGCAAATTAGGTGATGTGAGATTGAAGTCTCACTGTGAATGGACTTGAAATTTTTATTTTCACAAATGCACTGCGTGAACGGCGAGTGATTATTCGTGAATTATTATTCGTGAATTCGTTTTAAAGAAGATCAACATCATGCCTGGAAGAGCAAAGAGAAACAATACCCGTGTAGAGGAGGCAGCGGCACCTCCTCAACCTGAGGAAATCAATATGCCAGTTGTGACCAGTTGTGTCAGCGCCATGGGAGCAAAATTCAGAAAGGGTGATGATGTGGGAAATCATATAGCACGGCTGAAGTTCCTTACCGGTCACCTGAATAACCGCGAGCAGGTCCGCGCCTTTTTCCTCTGCCTGGAGCAAAAAGCCGCAAAAGTGTGTAATAAAATAATTGATACGCTTACGAATTTGCGAGAAGCAGAGGAATGGCTGCGTTCATACGCAGATCAGGTAGAACATCCCACTCAGGCGTTGTACGAAATCATCACCAAGAAACAGGTGGTAAGAGAAGGAGTCACTGAGTACGTAACTCGCATTGAAACGCTATACAAGGCGAATTACCCCGGACACCCGGAGCTAGTCATAGTTGATGTAATTTGGTTGGGGTTGAGGTCAGACATTACGAGGATGTTTCGAAGTGAAGCACGGCCTGCCACAGTTCAAGAATTGAGGGACATTGCAGTAGAAGTCGAAAATCGACGAGTGTAACCAGTACCAGGACAGACTACAGAAAGAAGAGTATCTGAGAGAGAGAGACCTGAGCGTGGCGAAAGAAGGCTCCAGCAGGAGGAGACGCGTGTCGGGCACACAATGCGGCACTCTGCATATCAGCAAAGAGACAATAATGAAGCACCACAATGGAGTGTGAGGGACAAACGTGCACGGCACTCTCTATATCAACGAAGAGGCTATGACGAAGCACCACACTGGAGAGGAGGAGGCAGCCTGAGGAACCATCATTACCAAAATTACCACGTGAGGGCACCACAGCAGCAACAAGAAGCACCACCTGCACCTCCCGTGGACATAGCTCAGTGCAGAATCGTGCTTCCGCCGTGCTTCAATTGAGGGAAATTCGGGCACATTAGAGCAAATTGTAGGGAGCAAAATTTCTCAGGACCTCCGCCAAAAAACGGGCCAGGAGGCCGTTAGCTCCACTAGTAAATCCCAGCATCATTCTACATGTAAATGGCACACCTGTAACCGCACTTCTTGACACGGGAGCGAACATATGCTTGGTGAAAGAGCGTGTGGTTGTGGGAATCAAAAATGCCAGTGTAAAGGGAACATCGATCGCTCTGAAAACAATTGGAGAAGAGCCTGTGCCGGTGCTTGGGAAAATAAATGTGCCAATAAAAGTTAACGGTCAGAAAATAGTGCAAAGTTGTTTTGTAGTGCCGGAGAATGCATTTCCGGGAGACCTGCTAATAGGAGTAGAAGTGATGAACAAAGTCGATGCAAAAATAGACGTCGGAAAACGTAGGGCATCGTTGTTTGGCACGTATGTAAACATGTTTTCTGTGCCAGGACCGAAATCTTCAAAGATTTTGTGTGTGACGCGGAGGAGTCATTGGTAATTCTCGCAGAAGACATTACAGTGGAACCTCGCACACAAACAATGGTGAAATGCCGGGCAGATGTGAAGTTTGACGGCAAGGAAGTAATTTCAGAGCCTGAAATTAAGTGGGCACCGTATGTAGGAGCCACCGCAACAAAAGTGCAAAATGGGCATGTTCTAATGCCCGTGCTTAACCCCTTTGCTGAAGAAATTGCTCTGACTGAAGGAGCCATAATTGCAACATGCTATGAGACCGCGGATGAGAGTTTCACAGCAGAAGAACACAATGATGTGAACAGCGAGACAGAAAATCTCCGCAGAGAAAAGCGGTTTCAGCAAATTGATGAGCTTGATCTCAGTCACTTGGATGATGGGAAACAAGAGCAAGTCCGAAACCTGCTCAAGGAATATCATCAAACAATCAGTGCAGATGAAATGGATATTGGTCACGTTAAAGGTGTAAAATACAAAATTTTGTTGAGTGATTACAGGCCTATCCAAACGAGAGGATGGCGAATTCCGTACACCAGTCAAGAAATCATTGATAAAAAGGTCTCGGAGATGGTCGAGAGCGGAATTGTGCAAGAAAGCACCAGCGTGTGGAAGAATCCCCAAGTGCTTGTAAAGAAGCCTGGCGGAGGTCACAGAGTGTGCCTTGATTTGCGAGCTGTGAACATGCGAGTAGTCAACGAGCACTATCCCATTCCAAACATTGTGGAAACGTTGGAAGAAGTGGCTGGCAANCCCCCTTTTTTCATGCATAGCATGCACAAAATTATTTTTGTTGCCTTTAGCAGATTTCTGCCCTTTTAGCTTGAAACAACATTTATTTAGATTACCTTTTTGGCCCCAACCATGACAATTACTGTCTATATAGGGGCAATCTCTACGCCAGTGCAAACCACCACAGCCGCTGCATGCTGATTTGGGGCTAGCTAGTGCCTAAGTCTTGCCCTGAGGCTTGTAAGCAGTTTGCTGAACTCTAGTCTGACCTACATTCAAAATAGAATTTGGTTGCCTCAACCCCACTGTTTCTCTCAGTGTGGTTTCTTTGGCCGTAGCCAGATCCATGGCTTTTTGTCCTGTCAGGCCAGCTTCATTCAGCAAGCAATTTTGAATTTCATTACTGGACACACCTAAATGAATCTGTCCAGCAGAGTCTCTTCTAGCACTTCCTGTTTGAAATTACAGGTATGTGAAAGGGCCTTCAAGCTAGCGACAAAATCAGCGATGCTTTCCCCATGTTTCTGGTCCCGCTTATGGAACCGAAACCTCTCAAAAATCTGGTTGCGTGTGGGCTTAAAATGCCGCCTTAACGCTTCAACCATCTCAGCATAAGTAGCTTCTAAGGGTACTTTTAAAAGACACGAGGTCCTTTATTAGCCTAGCAATTCTTGTACCCACTAGAGAAATTAGTGAGGGGCTTTCTCACTATCCCCTATTTTGGTAATTAAGAAGTAGCAGTGCAACCTAACCTCGTAGTCCACAAACTCTTCTTATAAAGGATTAAACTCTCCCACTGACCCTATCAAAGGCATAATTGAATCTTCTTAGGTGGTGCAACACCAGTGAGCAGAAACAATCAAAACAAAAATTCACTAGGCAAATTCTATGTTCCCTCACTAGTCACTACTACTTAGTCACTTCCAGTAGTTCTACCAACACCTCGTCGCCAGTATAATATCTTCCATCCAAGATTAGATCAACATAGACATAGCAGTACATCAATAGCAATAGCACATCAATAGCAATAGCACATTTATAGCAATAGTTCACTCACCTCTTAGATACCTTACAACTTAAATACTCAATTACCAGACATGTGACCAGCAAGAGTAGAGCGGAGATAGGTGGGAATATATAGAAAAGAATAGAATAGAGTTAAGTTATAGTAGTAAGAAATAATTAGGTTAGATACTTAGCCACATTAGGTAATTTATATACACACTCAGCCAACATCTACTGTTGTTGGACCTGAGACCAATAGGAGACTGGCTGCTATTGTTGCTCTCACGAGCGTTGCCAACGTTTGGTATGTCTAACTAGAACTTACATTTCCCGCTTTTTTACAGCTATGTAATCTTTTCTTCATTTGCAGGAGTGAAATGTTAATGCATTCGTTCATTTATATTAAAATAAAATTGAATGCACCCTCCTTCATATTAGGACCCTTATATTTGCTGCTTTTAGTCTGCCATAGACATTCATGGTCTCTGTGCAGTTTAACTGCAACGTAGCTTCTCGCGGTAAAGTTGCGCCAGCCATGATGGATGAGCTAAGGGTAATACCTCTCATGACTGCTAACTGCACACTCACCGGCAGGGCTGCCGAAATTTTTTCTGCTGATCGTACCAAAACCTCCATGAGAACGTACCAAAAAATGATTAAAGCGTACCAATTCTATTTAACTATTAATCAAAGTAAAAGCCAAAGATTTTACTTACTTCTCAGGTAGAATGAGGCTTCCTTCTTCTAAGAGTACCAATGTGTTTATTCAATTATTGACTAAGCTCCCGTGGTGGTGTCCGTTTTGCTACATCGTGTACAAACAACAGAAATCCAACGAAAACAGAACCAAGACACGACGAGTACAAAACAAATCAAGCATACTCATTACGTAAATGTTCGGCAGTCTGAGTCAACAAAACGACACCATAGATAAGCAATTTTAGCAAATAACAAAACTAACATTGTATTAAAATTTTCAACTCTCGGTGTTGATATCTAATGTACACATAAAACTTTAGACTGTAGAAGTGCAGAGAGCACTGGCGATGCGACGATGCGAAGAATTCTAAACTTCCAACTGGTATCAAACGCGTTGCGTAACTTTGAAGAATTACACATTTCGTTTAATTTACCAAACATTTACATGAAGATTTTTTTAATTGTTAAAATTAAGGTTAATATTTTTTGGTAGGGCATAATTTCTTAAATAAAGTATAAAAATCTTTAAAAAGTACCAAAATTCAACTTTTTTGGCTACCGTCGTACCAAATGTACAACAAAGAGACATTTGGAGCAAATCGTTCCAAATTTGTACGAACATCTCAATTTCGGCCGCCCTGCTCACCGGAGAGAGTTGCGAGGCTTTCGTGTTTCGCGCCTCACGAATACGATCAGAGCGAATAGGGAACTTCGTATACACACACAAATATGAGCCTCAGTGGTGAGCCTCGCAAACACGTGTCGCGCCTCACGGTCGAAATGTCCCCTAGTGTAAACGGCCCTTTAAGCTAGCGAAGGCCGGCATTTGGCCTGCGCCAACCGATGCCCCATTACAGTGTTGCCAGATGTAGGGAAATTTCCCTGTTATAGGGAAATTTCGGGTCCTAAATTGAAAAAGGGAAAAAACTTCGAAAACTACATGAAAACGGAAATTTTGCCATGAGGCTTCATTTTTGTGTAAAATTACGTGTAAGTGATCAGCCACTTGGCATTTTGTGCTTCGCTACTCAGTATTTATAATTTTTTACTCCTATCGGACATGTTCGAACTTCGATGTATTGTACGCGTACATACAGACTTGGAACCGACTCAGAGGCTCCACTGCATCGCAGACGCGCAGCGCCAGTTCAGCTTCACGCGTGGTGTGCCTCACTCTTCACAGAGTCACAGTTGCTTGACAGTCATTGTAATGATTGTAGCGAGAGGTAATTGAAGCAACGCGCTTCAGCATTACTGAAATTTTTGAAGTGAATTAACGTAATACGTACAGCAGTGGGAAAGAAACGCCCCGATCAAGAGTAATATGTAAACATTTAATTCATTCTCAAAAGTAGCAAGAGAAGGGGGAAACTGAAATCAATTTCAAAGGGTGGCTCAGTAAAAGTAAAAAAGGAACAGAACATTCTCATTGTTAAATCTGTGATGTAGATGGAAAAGCTGGCAAATCAGAGATTGAAAACGTATGCAGAAGGGAGAAGTACAAAAAAATTGTAGAAATTAGAAAAAGCAAGTGCTTTGGAAATGCACAGTGTCAGTGGACGAAGAAAAAATACACAAGTAGAAGAAGGTGAAATTAGACTTGTTGCATTCCTATATGAGCATATTCTTCCACATTCTGTTGTTGAACATTCAGTCCCAGTTGTGAAAGCAGCTTGTCCTGATTTGGAGATTGCGAAAGGCTTCAATCAAATATGGTAAGACCAAGTGTATTGCTACTGTGAAGAATGTCTTAAAACTGAAGTGGGTGACAATACTTATGAGCTCTTGAAGAATCATTATTTTTCACTGATAATAGATGAATAAACAAATAAACGAAGTACAAAGCATTTGGCATTGGTGGCAAGGGTCATTACGAAAGATGTCGTTAAAGATCTATTTGCGACAACCACCCTACTATTTAATGCTAAAGCAACATGCTTGCATGAAAAAATCAAAGAGCTAATCACTGAAATAGGCATACTCTAATCTAAAATTAAATCCGCATCGATGCGTCTGATTCCTAAAATGAAAAGTAAGGCGAAAATCGCTGTGCGAATTGTCATTTTATTAATACAAAAAGTAAAGTCTAAATGAAAAAAATTGAACGTTGTGAACTAAACAGTTGATCTTCAGCAAAAGAAAAATAATTCTGCGGCATAGCAAAACGAATATGAGTAAATTAAAACTACACTATACAAAAGATTACTACAAAACAGACAGAAAACAGTAGATCTAAAACTAAAAATAAAAACAAACAATAAAAAATCTAAACTAATGATCACGTATTTGCTATGAAAAGAGGAAAAGCACTTTGAGTACCATTTAGAGGGGGTTTGAGCTTAAAGATGTATAGAGACTCAAGGAGACGTAAATCAGTCCTGTGAGGGGCACCTGCAAGGATTTTAAAATGATTCACGGAAACAGGAATGTTACAGTTTTCAGCATGGGATCGAACAGAAGACAGTGGAGGGGAACCAAGAGGACGACCGGTTCTACAGCTGCGCCCAGCGTGCTCAGCTACTCTGGACATAAGAGTACGACAGGTGGAACCTATGTACTGTGATTCACAACGTGAACAACTAAACTGGTAAATCACAGAGGAGCACATAGCAGAGGGCAGCTGTAGAACTGGTGTTCGACTGGTGTCCAAAGTAAGGAAGCTTGAGGAAAAAATTCTGTTGATTACATGATTGGAGTGCCGGCGTGTGATCATAATTTTTAGACAAAAATTTACCAATTGGTTTATCGATAGTAAACAAAGGGAAACCATTCTTACGAAAAAATTGTCGTAAAAAATCGAATTCTTGATGTAAAAGTCGGAAGTTAGAACAAACTTTAAACGCTCTATGGATAAGAGTTCGAATGCCACGGAGTTTAAAAGGAGTTGCACATAAATTAAAAAAACTAGTACCTAAACCTGAGAAAGTGCCTTTCCTATAAACAGAACATCGGAAAGTATTATCAACTTTGCTGACATTGACGTCCAGAAATGGTAACCGGCTGTTCGTTTCATCTTCCCTCGTAAAATTAATATTCTTATGGCGTGAATTCAAATAGTTGAGAAAAAGATCTGCGTGAGATCTCTCTTTGAAGAGAACAAATGTACCGTCTACCTACATTTTATAAAAAAACGGTTCAAAATGATTAGGACAGTCTTTTAACCAGCTTAGCTCATGATGGCACATAAAAATATCGGCAAAAGTTGGGCCAAGAGGTAAACCCATGCCCAATTCGTCTATCTGCTGGTAATATTTGTTGTTGAAGATGAAAAAGGAATTGCAAACAGCTAGTTCTAACAGTTTCTGCATAATTTTACGGGAAAACCCCAAGAATATCGAACAATTTGAGAATAATTTATCTACGCAGATTTCAATGGTTTCAATCAACGGAACATTGGTAAATANGAAGTGTAGTCAAATCTTATTCTCTGGACTCAAACATGTTCTACTAAAGATGAACTACTAAAAATCGGCGCGAACTTTCTGGGTAACCGGATAAATCTACTTCATTTTTCAAATTCATACTTTTTGCCTACGACCGCTCATGCTCTCTGCGGCTGTTCCGAATGAAAATCTAATTTTAATGGCGGAGAGCATAAATAATGAGCTGCAAAAGGTTTAAATGGGGCTTAAAGCTAATAAAACGGGCCTCAATCTCGATAATACAGAATACACTATATTCTCATACAAGAGAAATGTGTCTCTTCCAAGCATTAAAATTGGTGATAGTGAAATTGAAGAAACCAACTCTTGTAAGTTCCTGGGCATTATGTAAGATGAACATCTGACATTCAATGAGCAAATTACACATTTCAGTAATAAATTATCAAAATCCGTTGAAATCCTTCATAAAGTAAAGAATGTATGGCCTAAAGAGGCTTTAAAAATACTTTATCGAGCGATCATTTCACCATAGCTACAGTACGAAACAGAAGCGTGGCACGGAACTGATAGAAATGAGACCAATTTGGTCTTTGGGCTGTAAAAAAAGAGCCACTGGAGAAAAGAAAAAAGAAAAACAGTTTATTTCCAATGAAGTTCAAACATAAATGCTGGACATTGGTTTTAAAAATACCTTAACATTAAAACATCCTTATATGATACTCACACATGGGTATCGTAATACCCATGTCACATGTAGAAACAAAAAATGATTGAGAGAAAAGCACAAAAAAATGCGTTCCTTTCGTTGCGTTAATCTGATTTTGACAATGCATATAAATTCAAGTCTCTAAGAAAACATAATCCTAGTGACGCATTGGTGAAAACTCTTTCGTTAATGAGCACTTATATTGAAATATGAGCAAACGAACATAGGAACTAGGGATGTAAGGGATCGATGTTTAAAGTAATATGTGCAGATTTAAATCATTTTACGTCTAAGACGATGAGGTCGACATTCGGGACTCGGGAGAATTTTTCAATCTTACGTATCAACTAGTATGCCCAAACAATGAGCTCGGAGAGAATAAAATATCTTACCATAACACAATGTATGATTTTTACTACCTACGCTGATGAAACTGGCACGAAAGAGTTCACAGCAATTAAAGACATGAGATGGATTGTTTTACAATGCTAACCATAACATCTGCAACATAGCTGGAACAGTAAGAAAAGTTAACTTCCTAAAAAAGTGTTGTCATAATATACTCACCAGCGTAAAAAAAACTAAAAGTTGTTGGAGAGGAATAAAATAAAACACTGATGTTCTGTGAAGTTATTACATAGGATGAATTACGTTGCATTCTAAAATATTTTAATTTGAGCGAAAGATGCATTGAAATATCTAACATTAAAATCCGTAATTGATACTCACACAAGGTTATCGGAAAACCTTTTTTAATTGTCGATACAAATCATTGGGAGGAAAGCGCGAAAAAATGCGTTCCCTTCGTTGTGTTGGTCTGATTATGACATTGCATTTAAATACAAGTGACTAAGAAAACATAATCCATGTGATGTATTGTTTGAAACACTCTCGTTAGTGCTCACTCATATTGAAATTTGGGCATACGAACATAGGAACTAGTGATGTGAGGGATTAATGTTGAAA
>JACJUY010005907.1:15754-33499 GCA_014220935.1 Platorchestia sp. MABIK
AAATAACTAATTTGGAAGCCTGTTTATTTAATCCTTTGCAATTATCGAACATCAGAAAATTTACTGAAAATACGTCATCAGAAATAAATGACATGAATACGATTAAAGAACTAGACAGCGAGAACGATCATTATAATGTAGCTGAACGGTGGAATTTGAGTTTGCTGTAATATAAAATGATAGCTTCGAATCACACACGCACGAAGATCATAACATGGAAGCACAAGTCTGAGAGGATTTCATGCAAGTTTCTTTGGAATTGGATATCACTATTTTCAAGGCCAAAACTTAATTTTCTAAACTGATACTGCTTGTGGGTTGTGCTGAATAAGGTATATGACCTACTTTCATTATCAATAGGGACTTGGTAGTAATCCTTTATCAAGTCTAACTTAGGAAAATACTAAACCTAGTATGCACTGTAGATTGAATTAGTTGAATTCAGCATTGGGAACCTTTCAGGCTTGGTTACACTGTTGAGTTTTCGGTAATCTATCCGATTTTCTAATAAGGACTATAGGTGAAGAACATGAAGATCAGCGATCTTCAATTATATCCAACGCTTTTAATTCTTGAAATTGTCTTTCTATTTCCTTATTGACTGGTTCAGCAAATTGTCTGGGTTTTTGCCATATTGGTGTTTGGTTTGTGAATTCTATTATAGTAAAGTGTTACATATGCTTTCCCAATGTCATTTTCATTCTTACTCAGGGCTGCTTCAACATTCTTCAACATGCTAACAACCTTTTCTTCTCTTTCTCAGTTGGTTTCAGTGTTTCACCAATGTCTAATTCAGCCTCTATCTTCTCTACAGTCCATTCTGAGGCTCCTGGTTCTTCTTCCTCCAAGTTCTACTATGGTGCTCACTTAACCTCGTGATTCACCCATTTTAATTTTCTCATCTTTAACTGGGAATTTTTAGCAAACAATCGTTTTTTTCCATTATTCAGGGACAAATCCCATCCACTCCTGTGGAGTTCTTATTTTTTGTTTTTCCATCATAGTAATAGATGTCCTATTTGCAAGTCTCATTTTGGCAAATAAGATTTATCTCAACCTCTATTTCGGTAGATTAACCTGAATAATTTACAGTTACAGAAGCATAATCAGGAATAGATTCATGAAGTATTCTCCTGGGCTTTGCAGTTTCTCCTAAATAGAAATCAACTCCGTCATTATTTTTAGTGACTTTGAAATCATCCTTTTATCTATGTTAACAATGAGCTGGTTTTCAACCATGAATGAAGTTCCTGATTTTAGATTTATACCATCATCGGGTATTACACTGAAAGGGGTTTTACAATCTTTTATATCATTTAAAGGAAAAGGAGAAGTTTGCTACACCAAGTGTTTTTGCATTAACCATTCCTAACCCTTGAAGGATAATGGAGTGGTCTGGGTTTCCTGGTAGGTTCAACTGATCAACAAGAGATTTCTTCATCAAATTAGTGCTTGCACCAGTGTCAAGTGGAGCTTCTATCATTTTTTCTTTGATTTGGGTTTCCACGATCAGTAACTGACCCGGTTCCAGTGCTGTCAAATTTACCCAAGCACTGCTGTTGTCATCAGGCTGTGAAGTCCATGGAACAGCCCTACCAGTCTTGAGGCCCATTTTTCTTTGATTATCTTTGTTGACAGAAACTGCAGAGTGCTTGGACGTTTTATTGTGTTTAGTTCCTTCCTTTGGTTTCAGTGAGAAGCTTTGTGTCACATCATTTTCACATAAATAGTTATTAGGTTCCTGATCATCACTATCCCCATTTTCTATTTCCAGAAAATCAAAGCAATTATGAGTTTCAAAAGGTGAAAACAAAGTGTAGGGATGTTTCTTGGTTATTGGCGTACCCCTGTCTTTACCAGAGCCCATCAGTTTGACGCCCTGCCTTACAGATTTTCATCACTGTGCACGGTTTCCATGAGGTGTTTTGGGTTCAAAAGTTGAACTACCCTTTCTATTTGCAGTACCAGCTTGAGTTCCAGGATTTCAAACAAACAAACAAACAAACAAACATCGGCATCTACGGATGCTTTATTTCCAATTGAAGCATGATACATATCACCTTTTACATTGGTTTTTCAAATGCCTTATAACTAACACCAGGACGCCATGACGCTTTCCCCCGGTCAAAGACCGGTACCCATTTCAGACACCTGGGTAGAGTGGAGTATTGTGCATAGAATTTTTCTCCTATACCCAACAGAGAAAATCGCCCCCAGCGCCGAGACTCGAACCCGGTTCTCCCCGCACGGAGTCAGGTCCTATACACACACGGCTATGGCGAGCTCAAGGTGCAATTGTGGGAGCATGTTGAGATTGGGATCTTGAATGAAACTTTGCAGGCCTTTGGTTGCAATCTCAGTAATAATGTCCACGTCTCCCACATACGTAGCAGTGTAACGAGACATGGGTCCTGCTCCCTCATTAATTTACATCAACGAGGAAACCGGATTCTCGGAAATGAGGAATTGGCATACCTCCATGAAATCATGAAATACACAAAAATGCAGGTAAACCAAAAATACACAAATAATTTAAAAAAAGTACGTCACATTCACTAAAACAAGGGCGGTACTCACCGGTGTGAAGGAATACCACTTACGCAAGCTCAGTTCTATGCGCACCTGTGACGATGAGAGATGTTGCTTCCAACATTGGGTAAATTATACACCATGTGAATTTCGCATAATTTTATGATTACGGCAGTGAGTCATCCAACACGTTTAGGAAGCTAACATACAATGGACATTATAAGGAATATTGCAAATATCAATTCCTCAAACCTACTACCCTTTGCAACACACTAATCCCACTAACGGAATTGGATGGCCGGCCAGCCCCCTTTATGTTAGCTACACCTCTAAACATGATAGAACAAAACCTATTTTATCATTGCGCTTCCAGCAGCGCCGAACGCGGTCATCACTTAGATCATAGGTACACTCGCACCACCACAGCTTCAGTTCAGACTCCCTGAGTTATTCATAGTTCAGAAAAATGTCTTTTGACGACTGTATTCACAGTTTCTCGTAGATTTCCTTTAAGTTGAAATGGAACACGAAAGCGATGATTTTCTATGGAGAACTGCAAAGAACCGCCCTCCTGCAAAGATTACAAAATTTACCCATTATTTCTTTTCGCCCCAGTTATGCTCACTCCCAATATTTTTATCTTTACACCAATGAATGTCATTATTTCACTTATTTCAAAGGCCCCCCCTTTCTAAGAAACTCTGTCTCTCTTACCCGTCCAATTGACGTTCGATCTTTATTTTTCTGATTTAATGTCTCGACCACGGAGGTCTTTGTGTGAGACTTCTTTTCTCTGCAATGGAAAGAGAGAAATTTAAACTAAATTTTGCCCAGTATAATTACATTTCGACGCACGCTATTTGTCTTCACGTATTTTCAGAGTGTATTTTTCAGTATAACTTTATTTTCATCACCTCCTATTTGTGACACATACTCTCTCCGACGGTCCTCGGCGCAAAACTGAACCTATTCCATAAGCTACATCTAAGTGTGCTTGAGGGCTGCCTTCTATTCGCACTTGCCCAATCATTCATCTCCGGGGCTTCATGAGTGCCCGCCTACACCTTTCTAATTGGTGGTCCTGGAGCTGGTCTTTTTCCATTTGATGGTAAACTGCTGTGACAAGCCCTTTGTGATCTCCGCCCTTTTCCGAGTGAAACCGTTGCTCAGAAAATTGTTGCTGTGGTTACCCTCTGCTCCTACGAGTCTCAAGTGTGGTCATAAATCACTGTCAAACCCTTGTGGCTTGACTTCTACAACCGTTTGCTTGGCCATAGATTTTTCGCTGAATGTGGTCAAGAACACCAACTCTCTTGTCCAGGCCTATCGAAACATCGCTGTTCCACACCCTTCACAATGTCGTAACCTTCTTTTCTTTTCAATGCAATTATACTGTTCTTCCTACTTCATCAGTCGTTTCAAGGTTGACCTTCAAATTTACGGTTTATTTCAGCAGGATATGTTAAACACATAACTTAGTACGGCCATACATTTACTGTTTTAACGAAGGGTGAACACATTTATGACAAGGGTTGGATGAAACTAGCAAATGTTAAGGATGATAAAATAATGGACAATCCCAAAGAACTTAACTTGGAGTGCTCAGCGATGATGACAAATAAAAGGTCTAGTAATTACGTTAAATTGGAAATGTCAATATGAAGTTACACGGGGATTATATAGACTCTCTCTCAGAGTGCCGGCTGAGTTTTAAATTAACAAGTCAAAAGGTGGCACTAACAGACCTTTACAAGAGGAATTCTCGTACTATAATGATTCTACCTAACTGTCAACGTATGCTTAAGGCCCTGATACACTAGGCAAAAATCGCGGTGATAACCGTCAGCATGCCTTTCGAAGTGCCTCCCACCCCTGCACACCAGCCAGTTGGCAGAGTGGCCACCGAGCTTTGCTGCGATCCGACCATGTCGGGAACAGACGGGCGTCACTGCGATGAGCAGTACAGTTTTGATGGTTAACGAGAGAGGTGCGCTGTTATGTCATGCTCCGCAGTTGAGTGGACAAAACTCTAACGCTGTATTTTATTGACGCATTTAAAAAATACGCCTGCTTGTAGAATGTGAAAAGCACCTCTTACAGAAAGCTAAAGCACAGCGCAATGGGCGCTTTATTTCTATCCGGCGCATTATACGGCTGGTCGCACTCGTGCACCTATCCGTACGACATGCAGAGACAGACTGACGCCTTGCAATGCATTCCGTGGTGATTCCTCTTGCGTTCTGAGTGTATCATGTCGCCAGTTCTCACTTCAACTGGCGGCGGGATCCACTACCGCAATTTCTCGAGTCATGAACGCCAGTGTATCAGGGCCTTCAAATAGCCGCAGTGACTGCTGCAGCTTCTGTAGATTCGTTGAGACAGTTGGCAGCGCTCAACTGTCGAAGAGTGTTGTGCGTTTTTTCTCTGTCGCCTTTCCTATGTGCAATGGCTTGCTGAGCTTGCTTTTGTCATTGATTTATTACTAACCGATCGGGCGTAAGGTCTACGCAGTTTGTACCTAGGTACATAACAACAAACACAACACACATCAGCACACAACTCAAGCACAAAAATGTAGCACACACTCAGACACACGACCGTTGGCGTATAAGGCATACAAAATATTGTAGCAAAGTACTCGTGCTGTTGGAATACGCAATTTTTTAATGTGTACTACGATACCAACGAAGCTTACTAAAGTTCTACAATACCCTACAAAAGATGCAAAACGCAATTTTAGTCATGAACAAAACACAATCTAAAAAAAACACAAATCAAAAACACAAATCAATTAAAAATGCTCAAAATTAAAATGTTTCTTAATAGCAGGAATTCGTTTTATTTCGACATTCAGCAGCACCATAACCATATCAGTTAGAGTAGGTGCAAGTTATGTTGTGAGAAGTAAGCCTTGTCGGTGGTCTCATGTTGAAGTTTCTTGGTGGTCCAGGGTTTGCACTTGAGTGCCTGTAGTGCAGTTAGTTTGGCCTTTGGCGTTAAAAGGAAGATGTTTTGGGTAGAGTGACTGAGTTTCCTGAGCCTGATAGTTTCTGCTATCATGAGGCGGTGCGAATCCCTTTATTTTTGACTGGTCGTGTTTACTAGTTATGAATGAAAGTTTAGGGAAACTCATCTTTAATCAGATCATTATTATATTAAAGAAAGTCGATGAGTAAAATATTTTGAACGTTTCTACCTCCCGGGTCATTCTCACCCTAAAAATTTTAAAATTATCTAATTTTCAGGTTTATAATAACCCGGAAGGTCCTTAAAAGATTTTTATTCATTGACTTTCTTTAATGCAACAATGATCTCATTAAAGACGCGTTTCCGTGTACTTTTATTTATAATAAAAACATTGCATATCTCTAATTTAACGAAAAAATGAACACAGCATTTCTATGAATTTTTATTCATTTGTCTGAATAAAACTCAGCACTAATAAGAAACTCTTGTACACCACACTAAAACAAATGTCTGAAATCATGACTTGTACTGTCAATGACATTCATATTTATTGCATAAAAGAAAAATAAATGTACAACTTGAGGAAACAAAACTGGAATTACGCAAGGTGAAAAACTACACAGTACAGTTTCTCTACCCCGTGACTATTTTTTACTGTTTATTTCCCCCGTAATTAGCCTTGTGCAGTAATTGAGTCATTTTCATCTTTGTTTCGCTCAATTTTTGTGGTGGCAAACTATTCAATTGAGGTAGAAGGCCAAAAATAAAATGGCTCTCTGGATCATCGCCGCTTTCTGCAGCTTTCCTGAGCCACTCCATTTTCTCTTTTTCAATGTTGATAAAATCTTGATGAGCGGATCCAGTTTTTCTTCTTTTTGGAATGGGCTCCAGAGTTTTGAATTTTCATTTTGTTTTGTTTTGGAGTTTTGAATTTTCTTTGAGCAGCCTCTCCTGCAGTAAGAACATCAGATATTAATTATAAGGAATCGGTTAGCTGCTTGCAAATAAACAAATAATTGAATATAAATGAAAACTCAAAAAATTTATCATTAAATGTTCAATGTAAATTATTTTTGGGGGCTCTAAATTAATATACAGTTTCTCTGTTGCAGGTTCTTATTAACAGGACTATCATTTCGTGGACTGGCTTTCGAATTTCGAATGGGGTAGTTTATAGTTGCTTCCATTGTGTTGGACACGTGCAAAGCGCTATGGAAGGTCTTACAACCACAGCAGATGCCAACACCGAATGAAGTACTAGGCAAGAAATCCGAAGAATCATTTCAAACTAAATGGAATTTTCCTAACTGTTTTGGTTGCATTGACGTGAAGCACGTCAGTAAAGTGCCCCGAAAAATCAGGATCACAATATTACAACTATAAGCAGTATTTTTCCATCGTCTTGCAGGGACTCGCAGATGGTCATTCGAAGTTTATTGCTATTGATGCAGGAGCAATGGGAAAACAGAGTGATGGAAGTGTTTTGAGGAACAGTGATTTGTTTGTTTGGAATCAAATGCTTTTGATGTACCTTCGTAAAAAGTATTCCAAATACGAATATAAAAACCCCCTTTGTTATTTTGGGAGACGAGGCGTACCCTCTTCTTACATATCTGATGCGTCCGTTTCCTAGAAATTCACTTGATCATTGAGAGAAAATCTACAACTACAGGCTTTCACGAGCTAGACGATGTGTAGAATGCGCTTTTGGCATTATGACTCAAAAGTTCAAAATATTACAAAAATCCATCGAGACAAAAGTAGAAACAGCTACACACATCGCATAATGCGCATAGATCACTCCTTAACTAATGCATTTGAAATTTAAAATGACTGTAGTATTCAACTCGTTAATAGAGATGTGAGTCAGTCACGACAGATTGCTCATGTTATAAGAAATAAATTCAAGGATTACTTTACTTCAAAAGAAGGAAGTGGGCCATGGCTGAATTACGTAATATAATGCATAAAATTTAAAGATAACTCATTACATTACTAGCTTATCACCAAATGCAACTAGCCAAATCCAAGTGCGTTCCTCTTAAGTGCACCATATCATTACATTTTTGCTTTTCATAATCATTATTTACGCAATTTTTTATTGAAAATAAATAGCTTTCACTCAACACTATCGTTCTTCTCAAATAGTTCATCGACATTTTCTTTCGCAAATACATGTGAATTAATCTTACTAGGGGCAAAAAATTCCATTAAATATTTTTTGATGCATTAATAGCTGTGACAACATAAACGAATATGCTTTATATTTGTTAATAGGCATGCATTGGTTGTTTATTTGACTCCTGCCTGATCTCTCATCGAACTTTTCTTGCTGAGGATTCCTCCGATTGTCAAATCTTTCCATTAAGTTCTTCTGTGTTTTGAGTTTCCCTTGCTGGTTGGTTAGAAGAGGTTTTCTTTTTTGAGTCTTAGCTTGAACTGAAGAGTCGGAGACCAGAGTTCGTGAGTCAGCCAAGCTAGCGGAATCCTACTAGTTACCGAGGAAGAAAAATCCTTTTGTGGCTGAGCCGGCCTATTTGTTTTAGGAATGGCTCCCTGTTTTGGAGCCCTTTCCTTTGTAGACTTGGCTCCTCGTCAGAATTGATTTTAATCCTTTCAAAATTCTTCTCAAGGTCAATCAACATTTTTGTGGACGAGTTGGACATTGTGAAGTATTCATTTAGTAATGTACCAATGTATCGGTATTGGTAGTATCGGATATTTTTACTGGTATCGGTATCGGTAAAATCCGGCCGATACTTTACCTATACTTTTCAATAAAAAATTATAATCCAATTTCTACCCTAAGTGCTTCAATGAAAACACAATTTGAGAAGTACACAAACAATCAGAATCTCAAACTTGCCGCAGTTCTTGATCCTAGATATAAATTGACTCTATTCCTAGGACAAGAGCATGAAGACTGGTACACATTCTGATATTCTAAGTGAAACACGTACTGAAATTTCGGAGTTATTCAGTTCTTTAACTGAAAGGAAAAAAATCAGGAGGAGAACACTGGAGATACTACCAGCAGCAGTGAGCATGAGAATGATCCTGTCTCTGTCAACGTGACAGATGACATAGATGACTTTGACATTGATTCGTGTGTTGATCAACTGACAGCTCAAACCTCATCAACATCCAAGGCACATAAGAAAACTCAAGTTACTCAACTTAAACTTTCTTCAGCTTCTTTGACCAGGGAAGTGGATGAATACCTCTCACTTCCAACAATATTGAGAGAATCAAACCCTGTAAATTGTTGGGTGGAAAATAAAACCTTATACCTACATTTGTCCACATTTGCTTAAAAGCTCTTATCATGTCCGCCTTCATCAGTTGAGAGTGAGAGAACTTTCAGCATTGGAGGCAACGTATATACTCCTCACAGGAATAAACTGAATCCTGAGAATGGAGAGATGCTCATGTTCCTTAATTTCAATTTGAGATTATTTTTTTTCTTACATGAATAATAATGGTTTACATTTTTTTGTTTTGAGAGATTTGTTCTGTGAGATTGTTTTGATTTGTTTAGAGAGATTTGTTTGAGAGTTTATTTTGGAACCATTTTTGTTTTAAGAAATTTGCACTGAGATTGTTTTCAGAGATTATTTTGGAACCATTTTTGTTTTGATCTGTTTAGAAAGATTTGTTTTGAGAGTTTATTTAGGAACCATTTTTGTTTCGAGAGATAATTTTGGAACTATTTTTGTTTTGAATTGATTTGAGAGATTGTTTTGATCCAATTTTGGAACCAGATGCTATTACAGCTAGTCTACATTACGTTGCAATACGATTAGAAACACTCATCTGTCGAATGGATTTAATTTTCTCATTTTGTCTCGACAGTATAGTTAACATAGCAAGAGCAGTTTTATTATTCTTAATCGAAAACTTTATTTTCAATAATGTTATATTATTAGAAGTATTAGTTAATTATTTTATTATAACTCCCATGTAGGACTTAAAATGACTTTATTTTAATATAATTGTAAAAGTATCGGTATCGGTGGTCGTATCGGTATTTCCAAGTATCAGAGTATTGGTATCGATCAAAAAAATGGTATCGGTACATCACTATGTTCATTTGCTCCAGATTAGTTAAAAAATTTGTTCAAGTATTCACAATTTTGCTGGATAAGATCTACCTGCTCTTAAATATTTGATGCTTTCCTACAGACCACATCTACGGCAAGAGGGGATCCTACCTTCTTACCCAAACCCTCCAGCTCAACCATCCCGACACCCTACTGCCAGAAGAGAAACCTCTAAATTATTAACTACTATTACTCAAGCCCACATTCTATGCCATAAAATAACTGTTACCAAATTGGTTTGACCTACCCTCTGCTTGCAAGAACAGTATAATTGCCCCGCAAGTCTACAGAAAAGTTTTTGAGCCTTAGCTGCAAAAACCATTATTCTAAAATCAATAATGACTAGGGTACACAGTCAAAACGCGTATAGAAAAAACAACAATTTATCCTAGTCCACATCCTGGTTAACCAATTGAGAATACAATTATTTGCTATAGGCTAAGGCTGAATAACAAGTTGGTGGTCTATCTCAAAATTAGTAACAATTCGAAATAGCTACTCTAATTTACAAATTCAGAATCCTGGTCGCGGCTCCAAAAACACAATGTTGGGGGACAGGTAGGCTTCCTACCATCAACACGTGTAGCCTGAATTGTTAGCGCTTCTTTACACTTGAACAATTGCAACACACACACACAAAAGAAAATGACCAGGAGTAGGTATTATTAACCTACCTATAATAAACCCAACACGAATGAACCCCACCAAATACCATAAGTTGCTAACTGTGCAAAGTGCAACTCGGTATGGCAGAACAACTCCCTGCCCATCAGTTTGGCCGGTCATAGGCTTGGCCTGTATAAATTTATGAATGTACATAATACAGGGTGTTTCAGAACTAGAAGTACAAAGGTGCACACCAAATAGAAAATGGCAAAATTAACACTTTTTCATCTATGAAAAATTTCAAAAACATCGGATTTTTCAGATATTAGCTGTTTAGTGTTTTAAAGGATGAAATTTAATTTTACAATTACTCGCAGTGTTCATTTTTAATTTGTTATAAACACTTCTATTTTATGAGAGTTTACAATAATAAAATTGTAAGAGCTAGCCTGCGTTGAATTGCTGCAGCTCTGGGATTACAGGGCCACTATAGTGTTTGGAGAATCATGAATAATCATAATTTCCATCCATACCACTTTCAAAGAGTTCAAGCATTGAATCCTTGAAATTATAAACTACGAGTGCAATTTACAAAGTGGTACCTTTACAAAGAATTGCAAGAATCTAACTTCTCCGAACGTGTATTGTTTATGGATGAAGCAACATTTACTCGTGAGGGAGTGTTCAATTCCCACAGTGAACATGAATGGGGGCTTGAAAACCCTCATATCGCGCGTGGACATTCGCACCAGCAACGGTACAGTGTTAATGTTTGGGCTGGTGTCATCCATAACCAAATTATTGGACCCATATTATGATATCGCCTCTCAACGGGAATAGTTACAGAGCTTTCTTGAAAGAAGTACTTAATGAGTTACTCGAAGATCTACCACTTGCAATAATAAGAATTTGGTTCCAGCATGATGGTGTTTCTGCACACTACCATCTAGTGTCCGAAATTATCTGAATGATCAATTTCTCAATATGTGGATTGTGTAAAAAAGGTCCTGTTGCATGGCCTCCTAGATCTCCTGACATGACTCCACTCAATTTCTTTTTTGGGGGACACTTGAAGAGCCTTGTTTATACTACACCTATTGAATCTGAGGAAAATCTCATGGCCAGAATTGCAGTGGCTGCTGGTGTGATTTCTGAAATGCCAGACGTGTTTCCTAATATCCGGCAGTCGTTTAAGGCTAAGATTTGGAAAGTGCATTGGTGTAGGTGGAACACACTAAACAATTTTGGCAACGTAAATTCAATACAAATATTGTGAGTAATTCTGTAATTAAATTTCATCCTTGAAAAAAAATAGCAGTTTAAATCTGAAATCCAAATTTTTTGTAAAATTTCATAGAAAGAAAAGGTGTTTATTTGGCCATTTTCTACTTTTTGTGTGATTTTGTACTTCCTGTTCTGAAACACCCTGTATTTATGGATGTATAATATTGTACACAAATATGTACATAGATACTAAGATACAAGCAGGAAATGACAGGATTTTTTTAATTGAATATTTTAACATAAAGGTCAATAGTTAATAAGCAAGACCTTGATAGATGGAACAAATGTAATGTGCTGAATAAGAGTTAGAATAAGTAAAAAATATATAGACCTATTGCATTAGCTTTCTCAGTAAGAAAGGGTTTTGGTGGGATTCGGTGGAAGAGTAGGGAGCGATGGGTGAAGAAAATAATGGTTTTAGAAGAGACAAACAACTGAAAACAGTTTTTTGTTATAAAATAATCAAAAAAAAGTGAAAAGAGAAGAAAAATGTGTAGCTTTTTTTATAATGAGAAGGCTAATGATATGTAGATAAACTGAAGTTTTTTGGCATCCTGAGGAAAGTTAGCTTAACCCTTTAATGTCCACATTTTTTGTTCTAAACCAGAGAAAATTATTTTTGGTATCAAAGAGCTTCTAATAGGATAATAAAACTGCAAGAGTTTTTCTCCAAATAAATTTGTTGAGGACAATGTGGAAAGAGGACAAATTTCTCCTCTAGAGCATGGAGCAACTTATTTCAACTAAGACTTTTTTGTCTTGCTTGAGAGAAATTAATCGTAAAAGAAATTGTTAACTTTTATACCAGCGCTGGTCTTACATAGACGAGTCATATCACATCTACTTCACCGCAATCAATATGCTTACAGGAGAAACACCAGCTCTGCTTAACATAGCAGAACAAATATACAATGATATGGACCAAAAAAATTAAACTCGCCTACTATTGCTTGATCTCTCCAATGCTTTCGACAGTGTTGAGCATAAAAACTTCTACAAAAAAGTTTCAAACCTCAATTGACACTCGGTGGCTTGAAAGCTACCTACTAAACTGCTCTCATGCAGTGGGCTTGAATAACAAATTAACACCATTCGCGCCAAATAATTTTGCCGTTCCCTTAGGTTCAATCCTCGGCTCGCTCCTATTTTCAATTTTCATCAATGATTTCCCACTTTTTCGGCAAACACAGAACTCCATGTATGCTGACGATGTACAAATTGCCATAAGATCGACAGCAGGCTTGAAAGAAACAAAAGCAAACGCTGAATGTGATGTATGCACATAGAATGTGTGCATATATATCTGCACATGCATAGATATATCTGTGTATGTGTGCAAGTATATGTATATCTACACAAAGCCACTAATATATAGCAGCCTCTGCACTAGCATTCGGTCCATGTATCTGCAAACCCTAAAATATTTTAGCTTGAAGATGTCCGAAGAAGGACGAAACGCGTCGCGCAATTTTAACGACACGACTAGTGAACAAAAGAATATGATAAGAGAAATAAGAATAATAAACAAACATACAGTTAACAAAAAAATTGGAATATTTTTTAATGAAGTTTCTACATAAACATGTGAAACATGCAGGTTTCTATTTCTATTTTTTGCGTGGAAACAATCCAGTAAATAAATTTACTACACTTGTTAAATTATTCAAAAATAGATCTATCACTACCCCAATGGGCGTTTGTGTGAATAGAAAAAAATTAGAAGTACAATTAGACAAATAAAATAAAGCTCAATTCGAGCATATGCATCGTGGAAAATTACATTTTTGTCCGTGTGTTGAACAAGCCATAAATTTTCATCTTGCGTGTATGTTTGTTTGCGTGTTACTGCCTAAATTTTGTATATATTTGCTACTCATACGTTATATCTGGCTTACACTGTATCTCCATTTTATCTCATGTAACCATGTCCGCATGATATGTTGCAGAGAATACCGAGAGGATGTGAAACTCGAGATGTTTTTTGTTGTCGTTGTTCCTCGACTGTAAAATCAGTTTTCTGAAATTTTCTGTCCAGTAATGATAAGTCATTTTCACGTTTTTCAAAATCTTTTTTCCTTTTCCTTATTTTTCTTCAGGTTATTTTTTTACGCTTGCACTGAGCTTGACTGTCATTTTAGATGTAGTAAGAGCAATATTGTTTTTTATGTTATTATTTTTCTTATCAATATATATATATGAGAATATGTGTGTAAAAGTGTGTGCATGTATGCGCACGCATACATGTATGTATGTATGTATGTGCGTGTGCACATGTTTACATATACGTATATATACGCACAGATGTGCATATATGTTTCTATTTCTATTTTTTGCGTAAAAACAAAACCTCACGACACATTACATTTTACTTAAAGCGCTGCGACCAGTTAACACTGAACCATATTTCAGAAATAAACACATATATTGCACTTGCCTAATGATTCAAAAATAAATCTATCACTACCCCAGAGGACGTTTCTGTGAATAGAGAAAATAAAAAATATAAACAGACAAATGAAATAGAGCGCTCGTGAAAAAATTATCTCTCTGTCCGTATGTTGAACAAGCTATGAATTTCATTTTGCGTGTAAGTTTGTTTACGCATTTCTAGATGTGCGTGTTAATTGTGTTGCGTGATGTTCTTTATAAATTACTTTGTGACTAACCTTTTCAAACTAAAGTAAAGTTAGAAGTCACTTATGTTGACAGTCACTTACGACGGTGTTTCAACCTGCTTCAGTATAGCGTTTTTTGTCCGTTCTTACTTTGATTCAACTAATAATTTATGAATTCCGAAGAATTCTCTTGAAGTATTTAAATTATTTATAAGTTGTCAGTCATCTCTTGGAATATAAAAATACAAGAGATGATATTTATGAAATTAGCCCTTTACAGGGTTGATCTATCAGCACGCCTCGTATGATTTATCTACTTGTATACCTTGGATAATTTGTCTATTAGTACGCCTCGTATGGTACGTTTGTCTAAGGACGTCTTATATTAAGAAATTTTTAAAAGCCAACATGTTGTCATGTATCTCGTGTGAAAACGTTTTGTGAAATAAACGTTTGTTTCTTGAATAATTCCTTAATAAGTAACTCATTTTTACCATCGAGACTTTTCAATACCTGAACACAATCTCTAACCTTTTAAAGAAAGGAAAATAACGAGAAATACAAATTTCAATATTCAATTAACCAATAGTTTAATAGTTTTAATGTGACGATCAGAAGCAACTGCACAAAGTACGCACCAGGTCAGTTGCGCCTTGAAATCGCCGAATACAACTAGGCCGAAGCCCAACAAAGCTACAATTAAACTAGTATTCAATTACGAAAATTTTCCCCTGACGCGAGTTAAGTTTAAAAGTTAGAGTTTCTTTCGAACGGCATCATAGCCCTAGTCAAGTTTTGATGTTGAAGAGTTTCCTCCAACAAAATTTGCTGTCCCTCCACAAACAAAAAGTTTTAGGTTCCTTGAACTAAAGAGAACGTTACACTTGAAACAGGCCGCAGTCTGCAAGGAACCCATAAAACAGAGTAAATTGATGATTGTGTTTAACGAAACCTAATGTGGAGGGTGACGAGAGATCTTCCGTTCCCAAGTTATTCCAGGGTGCAAGACGACACATCAAGCCATGCGATCCAACAGTGAGATCAACGAATGCAGCGCACGCTTCGGAGCTGTCTGCGCTACAACAGACGTCTCGGCAATAACACAACGCGGTAGAAAGGGTCAGAACACAGGACCACAGTAGTCCGCTATCAATGCTGCAGAAAAAACGGTGCAACTCTGAAATGAACATCGATGAAAGACTAAAATTTTAACCAATAATTTAAGAATATTACAAATACTAACCCATCGACGGGAAACGGTTGGCTTTCCAAAGTAGAGGACCCAAAGCGAAGGAAGATAAAATCGGAACAGAACCGTTGCGACGTTACTACTGTAGAGGCACACCTAGATTTCGGGGAAAAAGGATTCGAATGTACGACCTAACTATAGCAATAGTGCAATGAATATTACAACCTCTAACCCACCTACAGAAGTTCGAGACTTTTCTGAAAAATAACAGATCCAAAGTGAGAAATCTGAACCGTACTCTCGTGACGTTGATACTGCCCGTGATAAAAGGCAGTTTAGAGCGCGGAAAAGGGCAAGAACAGAAAAGGGCTATATACGAACAGATTGACACTTGAATTTTGACAATTGGGCTAATAATTAACTCATCTAAAGAATGGTAGTCTCCAGTAGAATTCGTTTAGGCACAAGAAAAATGTTATTTTAAGGATAATATAGCAAGAAAAAGCGCACTCCATACGTAAAGAATAGTGTGAGGTTCATTCGATCAAAATTTGAGATAAGAGATAAGGATTTAATCAACGCTACGCTCAAATGATATCATATTCGACCTCACTTTTAATAGAGCTAGGCACTTACACATTTCGATTTGATAAATTGTAACTATGGAGTACGCAAAGATGAAAATTGGTGCGTAGAACACAACACGCCCCTCAGGGGGATACAACTATTGTATCTATGGGAACTAGCGCTCCCAGGGGGACAATGTGAGGGCCCTAGCTAACGGTTAGCGCAACGAAAATGCAACGGAAACGCAACGAAACGCTGTTTACGACCTAATTACTGGCAAAACATCGTCAACTAACCTATATCCGGAAATTATGGACAGAATTCAAGATCACGACGTATACAATGCAATGATCCCCTAAAAATATACAATGTGATGTAACTTTGGCACACTGCCAAAGCGACAGCTAAATAGTCCTGGGCCGAAGCTGTCGATAAATGAGTTTACTTACCTACAACACGACAAAAATTAAAAGAAACACTAATTGCAGTAACTCAAAAAAATTGAAAGAGTGAAACACAGGAAGTTGAGAAATTGTCTAAGTAAACAGCGCTACGTAACACGAAAACTTTGATCAAGACGTGGAAAGTAGTCTACCGAACAATTGGAGAATGGAGGTGACACATTGGTTAGAGCCCACCGTGGTGAAAGTCACATCACCCGAAGTTGGTTCCGGTCACAAACAACCACGAGCTTCAAGCTCCAGTTTTTGCGGAACAAGGCTTCAAGTCAACAAGCCCTAGGCGCTGCGGCCAACCCGATGTCACCTTACTTACCAAATGGTAACGTTTCGTTATAATCTTCTACAGTCAGCGGTGCTATTCGGTCTGTCCAGTGCCACGAAACCGTCAAAATTAATTTTAGCCCTAGTTTGGGATCAGTTTGGTCGCTTGACAGACCGAATAGTACCGCTGACTGTAGAAGATTATGACAAAACGTTACCATTTGGTCTCCGTGTGACGGCGGCCTAAGAGAATAAAAATTCAAATTAAATTTGAAACACGAAAAATTCAAGGTTATACGCCTTAACTTTGATTTTAGGGTTTGTAAGTTGTTGAATTTAAATTTAATTATTTAATTGTTGACGTACAGTGGTGTTTTAGCGTACTGGTTTTCCCGTTGATGCCGTCTAATGGCAGTTTTGCGACAAGGATTGGTGGATACATTGTAAGGTAGATAAATGTTCTAAGAATAGAGGCACAATATAATTTGCTGTGTGTTGTATGACTAATAGCATTTGTTTAATAATGCTAGAGGAGCTGTACAATACTACTGTACTTGTTATATAGACTTTTCTGCTTTTCTGTGAATTCAACCAACAAGGAAGAAGAAACCTGTGGATGAAGAGCTCCAAAAATAAGCTCCCAGGTCCAACGGTTTTCTTTGCAAGACCAGTAACTTTAAGAGGGATTGAAGCTCATCCCTCACCTTGAAGAAGAAGAAGGATTGGTGGATCCTGAGTAGTTTATTGGACAAGTCTGGTAGAAAATGAGAGGCCGGTGTTCGAAGAGAGAGGTTAATCTTGTCTTCGGAGATTGTGATCGTGTGGTGACTAGCAATAAGTGCGACGGTAAACCTTTTGAAGCAGTTGGCGCCAGACCGGCTTACAAATTTAACTGCGTGACCCTCCGGACGGAGGATTGTCCCCTCCAATCATGCCTCCAAAGTTAAAATCCAACTTGGCAAACACCAGAGGGGAACCTGAAGATCAGGATGAATTGAGTGAGGACGTGATCAGTGCTGACGATATGGAAGTGGAAAATTGCAGGGGAAGAGAGAGAAGCCAAGCTGAACTACCGGGTACGTCAGTAATTGACGGAACCTGGTTTAAAGACAATGAAAGATCGAAACGGACAAGAGCAACATCAGAAACCTCAAGTGATTCAGCTC
>JACJUY010005908.1:0-55516 GCA_014220935.1 Platorchestia sp. MABIK
TCATACCCTCTTACTCATACCCTCTTACTCATACCCTCTTACTCATACCCTCTTACTCATACCCTCTTACTCATCCTCACCCGTGAGTAGGAGTTTCTGGTGAGGTTTTGGTGGCACAACTTAGTGTGGAAGTACATAGAGAGAAAATAACAGAGTGCAATCGTCAAGACATTAAAACCTTTGCTGTTTGTTGTAGCAAGCTTTTGTGCGATGAATTCTACAGAAGAGTCAAGCTTTCCACTGCAAGGAAGATTCCCCCAAGAACTCGTTCTGCCTGCGTCACATTAAAGGTATCAGTTACAATGCGTTACAATCAACCATTCTTTTTCATATTTCACAAAAATTGAGCCATTGCTGAAAGCTTCATCTAAATAATGATTTCATTAACTGCACTTCAAATCTGATTTCGGCGACAGTCATATTATTCGAAGAATTTTAATTTTGTTATCGAAAGAAATGACATCAAAACTACAATTCATTCTTGAACAGTTTAAAGAATGAACCATTATTATAATTTTATTCCAGCTCTAAACCTTCCAGTAATACCAGTGGCTATCAAGGAAGCATGTCAGGCTCTCCAGTTCTAAATACATTTACCCTGGAAATTAAGGACTCAACATAATGCTATCAAAAATGACCAATGAACAAGTTCTTAACAATGGAACATCAAATGCCACTGAAATAATTTCCGGACAAAGCTAGATATCTCCCGAGTGGTCCTCGTGGAAAATACTTCTATAATGAATCATTTAAATGGAGCACGGTATTGAAACCGCATCCTTTATTGAATGCATGACTAGGCTTAAAACGAAGCCCCATTCGGAATATTGAATTCACGACTAGGCTTAAAAATGGAAATGAAACAGATTTCCCCATTGGGAAAATCCAGCGAATCATCATTATTTGTAACAAGCGCTAATTAACACGCAATTTGCCCCAAATTATCAAAGCAGCGGCGGTGGCAGCCCATTGTGCCCTAGACTGGTTGGTGCTCACGTGAAACCCTGCTATTGATGTCCAGGCTGACATGATATTTCTGCTGATTAAGCAAAAATTCGATATTTCCGGGGAAATATTGAAAAAAATATGGAAAAATCTGGAAATGGCATGGAAAATTTTTGAGAAAAATAAAAAAATGTGAAATTAAATATTCGGTAGGTATTGTAAAAATGTGTTAAAAAGTCAATATTGGATACTTTAATATTGAATCTTTTGATATTTTCACAAGTCGATATTGATATTTTCGTCCCAACACTGAAAAATATTTCTAAAAATCGAGTAATATTTTTTGACGCAAAGATTTAAACCTTCCTTCAATAAATTAGAATGCTGTTTCTTCTCAAGTATTTTGAATGGACTTTCGTGTCTGATCAGGGGCTTCTGGTCGAAACACTTTTGAGTACTGTTAATCCCAACTGATTTGTGACCTGCAATGTGATGAAACTTCGCAGCCGCTGCTGTGATGTTCACAGCAAAAATAGTGACAGCTTGAACATTTTCTGACATCATTTTTCAATCCTAACGTTTAATAAAATGACGAAACAACAACTTTTTCTCTGAAAGTTGGCAGTCAGCACACAAATTCTTACATTTAATTTGAGCAAACACAGAAGTTCAAGACGCTGATCAGGTGTGGTTGAGTGCCCTTAATCTCCTTGTATGGTAACTCAGCTGTTTTTTTCCAACAAATGGTTCAATTTTCTATTTCTCAAAAATGCAGCATAGATCACATAGTTTATTGTTTACATTATCTGGGTAAGATGGGTGATGAAAAAAAAATTAAAATGGACTTGTTCGGAAGAATGGTTAAAAGTTAGAAGATAAGATGAAAATATTCATTTAAGCGCTCAATTTTAAATAAATGTTAATCGTTATTAATACAAATGTGAATCACTATTTAAATAAACGTGATCCGCTATTTAGATAAACGCGAGCTACTGTTTAGATACATAAATGTGAAATTTTACACTTTAGACAAGCGCACGCCATTACTAAATTGTAGATAAACGTGAGCTGGCGACGGAGACGTGACCCAAGGAAACACGGCGCTTCCATAGCTCACCTTTGTGGGGGCGGCGCGGCCGGGGGAGATGTGTGGTCACTGGCTCAGTTACCGCGCGGCCGTCGTCTCAGAAGGAGGTGTTGATCTGCGCTCGCTCTCGTCTCCAGTGACTGCCCGGGCATTGCTTAGGGAACACCGCAGTGGCATTCTCTTGCATCACTGTGGCATTCTTTTGCATCACAGTGGCAATCTCTTGCATCACAGTGGGATTCTCTTGCATCACAGTGACATTCATTTGCTTCACAAACATCACTGTGCATCACAAGCATTTTCTCTTGCATCACGGCGAGAGAAAATTTGGATTTAACCTGGCATTTCTGCAAGCATTTTGCAGAGAGTTTGTGTGAACTATCTGGAAAATAGTGTTGGAGTTGTTTGAAAACTTGTGTCAACGAAAATTTATTGTGGTGCCCGGAATACATCAAGTCAAATCTCGGATTATTGCGCTGTGTGAACCTGAACTCCTGCAGAACCTGCGATTTGAATTTAGGATTGTGCGCAATTTGAGTTTTGTGATAGAACCGAAATTTGCCTACACAAAGATGCTCTCTGCAGGCCTTCTCACTCTGCTCGTCGCTTCCGGTGAGTATGCTAATTGAAATGTGTTTTGTATTGCGATTCTATGTTATTACGACCGATTTCATACATGGCTGTCGTTATTACCGTCGTTTTCATTATGTTATTATGGCCGTTTTCAAATATGACTGTCGTTATTGCCGTTGTATCATTATTATTATGGCCGTTTGCATGTATAGCTGTCGTTATTGCTGTCATTACCACTACGATATTCTCTCACTGGCATCGTTGTTATTGTTGCAATCATTATAACTATTTTCAAGAATGATGCTGGTATTAATTCCTTTTTTATTGTTGCAACTTTCATCTGAACTGAAAGCTTTAAAATAATTGATCATCTATCAGAATTTAATTACTAACCACACTTTGAGTTATTGTTGTGTTCTAAAAACACACCAGGCTTTTAATTATTATTTTTCTGGTGTAATTCTTTCCTCACGGAATTATACTATCGCACCTATAGGAATTAGAGCTCCGATGGGGAAGATGCACGGTCCCGAGCTGAAAGTTCCTTTTGCTGAAATGGAACAGATTTCTTGTTTCGATACGGAACACCTTTTCTCCGATTCTCTGTTTCCCTGTTTTCAGTGCATACTAATTTCTTCTGAAACATTTACCCTACTCGAAAAACTTAAATGCATCACTTGCTGTTTCTTTGCGCAAGGAAACTTGAGCGAGAACACACCTTGTGCTGGTTCCCTCAACTTCATCGTAAATGACGCGATCCTCTCATTGAAACACCTTTGTTGTGGTTTTGGAGGTCTAAACTCACTTTTAAACTGAAATAACTATGTGGAGATAATTCCGATAATAAATGTGTCCCAATGCAACACTTTCGTTCGCATCGACCTGACTCTACGCTGAAGCCAGAAACAGAGGCATATATTCTCGAGTAGATGCAGCATGACATTTTGGCATCATTACATGCACATGACAGAAGGTATGGATAATATTTTTTTCGTGATTCACTATCAGATTTTTTTTCAACGTTGCATAAGAAGAACGATCATTAGCGTACATTTTAGTCCTTTGGAACTATCTTTTTTAGCTTGCATCTTCTGAATTTTCGAAGCTCTCTTCCCATTATATTGCAATTATTATAACTGTTTTGAATGTTACTGCTAATATTATATTGCGTTTTGGTTGTACGTAAATTTTAATCATGAAACTGAAAGCAAGCTCTGTCTCCCTGGTTGATGAGAATTTTGTCGCAACCGAAGTCGCAAAATTGTCTTTTGTAGTCATGGCGGTAAGTGTGATACGTCGCAGGTTGTGGTCGCGGACTGAAATGTTTTTCGCGCAATGTGTGACCATATCTGAAACGATACTCCACATGACCACGGGCTGAAAGCGGTATTGAACAAATTTAAAATTCACATCTTTGATTTTTGATTCATATTTAAAATGCTTAAACGCTTCTGCAAGCAACACACACAAGTGCTTGAAATAAAGGAAACTCTTTTGTGTAAAGTTTACATTCCGCTTTGTTTTATTGTCACTTGCGGAATTAAATGAATCAATTTAAACGAATTTCTTCCCACATCACGAATCCGTTTTATTTTTTCCAAAAATAAACAACTTCATCGAGAAATAAATTCTCAGCATTTGAATAGTACAAATCACGGAGCCAGATTAGCAAACTCTGAATATTTGAACATGAAACAACTGGAACGGATAGAAAACATTAAAAGTAGATTAACTTCAGCACCACACAGAGCGTATTCTTCACACTGCAAATATGGAATATAGTTCTATATTCTCTGCATAGTCCATCGACTCCCAACTTTACCCTGCAAAGTAGGGCACGCATGTTTAGCAGAACTGTGCTCTTTGCAAAGTTCATTTACCCCTAACTTCGTTAATTACGATTCATAATGATAATTGAAAACGGCATTAAATACTGCGAGGCTTTGGGGGCATCGTCAATAACATCGAGGTGGGCGGAGAGCTATCGGCCCATTGCAATTAAATAAAGCGTTTCATCCTAATGATTTCTGATGGCAATCGTCATCGTTGCAATTATTATTGCATGTTGTCGCTCGGTAATGTGTAGTGTAGATGTTGAGTTCATGAGGTGCATGTTGAATGGTGGTTGATTGAGCTAAGTAGATGTTCAGTAGTGGTACACTGAGTTAAAGTAGACGGAGTAGATGTTGAGTTGTGAAAATGAGCCGAGGTAGATAATGTATACGTTGGATTGTGGTAGACTGAGTTGAGGTAGACAGAGTAGATACGAGTATACGAGCGCTTCCATGAGCAGTTGAGGTGGATTAAGTTAAGGTAGAGGAAGTAGATGATGAACTATGGGTACACTGAGTAAAAGTAGACGAAGTATATGTTGAGTTGCAGTACACTGAGTCAAAGTAGATAAAGTAGAGCAATGTAAGATTGTGTCAATTGTTTGCTTGAAAGACACCAAAAGTTGCGTATGTGCAGCCTCATCTACGCGTTATTTGCAGAATTGAACAGATGTTCATTCGTTGGGATTTTAATTCGCTCTCTCCTTTTAGATTTGAAATTTAGTTCAGGGGACTGTAGTAGCTATTGTACCAGTAGACATAAGTAACTATTATATACCAATAGACTGTAGTAACTATTATGTTTCAGTAGACTGTAACTATTATGTATCAGTAGACTGCAGTAACTATTATGTGCCAGTAGACATCAGTAACTATTATGCACCAGTAGCCATCAGTAACTATTATGCACCAATGCAGTAACTATTCTACCAGTAGATATCAGTAACTATCTCCGCTCAGCATTTATTTCTGCCGCGAACACCACGGGTTCAGCTTTAAGCCTGCGCCTCCTCTATGAGCTCTCTCATCCTCAGCTGTACGAACAAACCAAAAAAAAATAAAACAGCTTTTGTGTCGTTTTACAAAGGGAAGTATCGCTTGCAAGATTTCATCTATCTAGGTAATTTGCATGCATAGAAACGGGAAATAATTTTATTCAACTTTGGCTTAGGTAGCTTATAAATCGGTTTTTCCAAACATCGTAGGAGGGAAATACTATCCGAACAGTGTGTGGTCATCTAGCTTGGTAATGTATTTATCAGTTCTAAAAACGTCTTTTGAGGATATAAGTGAGAATTTATCTGAATATTTCTGGCCAGAATTCATTTACCAGAGTGTATCTGAACATACTTTAATTTACACTCGCATCGACCACGCTGGATTTAATCAGAGATTATGAGCAGCCTACTGGATTTCTGAAAACACCTCTTTTGTTCTATGTGAGTGTTTTCCATCGATCATAACCTCATCTACCTACTGCTATGAATTAATTTGGTCTTATTTTTGCTTTTCATTACAAATTTCGATTACCCACTCAATTGCACCTACTAATTTCAGATCTCTTCTGGATATCCCCGCCACTAACACAACACATAAGTTCACCTGCTTCTAACTTTCGAAATAATGCACCTATCGTCTCAAATTACTCACAAACGAAAGATCGAAATATTTTTTCATATGAGAGTAATTTGAAGTCGATAGGTGTATTATTACGAAAGTTACAAGTGGGTGAACTTATGTGTTGTATAAGTGGCGGAGCTTATTTGGAAAAGATCCCTAATTTCTACCGACCTTGTCTACTCTTAATCAACAATACTCCTCAAAATTGATGCATTAATTCACAGTCTTTAATACCCAGTGACAATTTCATTATTGGATGTTAAAAGTAAGCTGCACACATAAATTTGAACGTACGCGTAGTAATTAGAAGTCGAAATCAACTGCGTGTGACAACGGCGTAGAAGTTAAGGATTGAAAAGTACAGGTGAGTTGTGATAGTTTTGAATACAAAACTTTCTTTGAATGCAAAACTTCCTTTAAGTATCATTTGAAAATTGTTCACGCGTGTTCCAAACTCAAAGCGAGCATTATTTTAGCAATTCACACCCCACCATTTTTATGCAAACTTGATGCTGAAATTAGGCAACACTGAAATTAGGCACGCCACAAAGTAGGCAAGATTACATGAGTTGCTTTATTCCTGTGGAAAATACCTAAGCTTATGTTTTCCTTTCAAACTTAGTCATCAAGACCTTTACGCACATGGCAACCCAGCTGAGTTACAAATATCCTGTGCCGTATTTGTAGTCAGATTTCATATAGGAGTAACCTAAATCTGATGCATTTGCCCAGAAAAAAGGACAAAGTAATGAAATTAGCGTTGCACTTGCTACATCCGAGGCGACATTTTTTGGGATGACTGCATTACGGAGAGTTTGAATGTTTGCATGTATGTATGTAACACACACATCAAGTGCTGGGTGTATGTCAGTGGTGGTGTAGGTTATTTTAGCAAAAGAGGCCCAACACAGGCAGTAGGTGTTCTAGTTACTCACTACGTGTGTTGCATGGGTGGTCACTGCGAAGTCAAACTTTTCCAATCCCATTTTTGCCTCAAGGAAAAAGTATGAAAAAAGTTTCATGAAAAAAGTATGACCAATGCTTCCCAATTAGCCAAAGGCCGCACGCAGGCAGCTCAAAAAATGTCGCTCAAACGAGGAAATGCGAGTCCAAAAACTGCGCTGAGAACAGAAGACGTGAGTGAAAGAGGCAGGTCTGAAGCGAAGATGAATTTCGTGATCCCGTCACGCATACACGGCGTTGCGTGAGGCAGAATTTCAAGTAACCCAAAACTTTAAATAATTTTGTATTTTACTCTTTAATGACCTAAAGGACAATAAGGTGTCTCTCGAAAATAACCTGAATATATTGCATTTCTTGTTGAATTGCTCCACAATGCGTGTGTTCTTTGAAGTTCACTGCCGAGTGGCTGTTCGATCCTTCTTCATCGGGAGTTCGGCGACTGCCTGATGCCGGTTTAATGATGGTGGTGTTAATGAGGTAGTTTGAGTACAAAAATACTCACGTTGAAAGGGAGTACTATATGTGGGAAATATAGTTTAGTGATTTTAGTGTTCATAGATACGTAAATTAATGTACCTATACACCAGCAAATTATTATCATCGGCAATATAATTTCAAGCCTCGGTATAAGTTTCCATAGATCACCAAATTTCACAGTTTCATTTTTGAGATGCCCAACATAAGGACTGTTTTACTTGTTGACTTTCTCTCAGGCCACTCACTGACTCGCTTGACTTTGAGGTATCTATTTACTTGCCTTAACTTAAAAATTTACTGCACACTCAAGATTTACTGCCCGTTTGTTCGATGAATTACGACCCTTGACTCAGCGTCATTTATGGTGGAAATATTTCAATTGTATCGAACGCAATTTGTCACTCACTTGCTCCCATTAAAAACAACGCACAATTGACTACATCAGAACCAGAGACGTTATTGACTACGTTATTGACAACAATTGCCTACCTAACAGCCAGAGACGTTATTGACTGCGTTATTGACTACAATTGACTACCTCACAGCCAGAGACGTTATTGACTGCGTTATTGACTACAATTGACTACCTCACAGCCAGAGACGTTATTGACTGCGTTATTGACTACAATTGCCTACCTCACAGCCAGAGACGTTATTGACTGCGTTATTGACTACAATTGCCTACCTCACAGCCAGAGACGTTATTGACTACGTTATTGACTATAATTGCCTACCTCACAGCCAGAGACGTTATTGACTACGTTATTGACTACAATTGCCTACCTCACAGCCAGAGACGTTATTGACTGCGTTATTGACTACAATTGCCTACCTCACAGCCAGATAAGTTATTGATGGCATAAATTCAAATTTTTCACAGCGACATCAACGGGTAATCCATCAAATTAAATCGATAGCACCTGGACGTATATTACCCGACACGTCCCTCTCCATTACCGCCTTAATGACCGGAGTACTTAGGGACCAATTTAATAATACAGCACGAGTTCATGCTGTCAAGTATATGTGACTGTAGTATTTTTCACGATTAATTGAAGTCTAAGTAGATAGCTATGGAAAGTTGACGTTGCACTTGCTACAACCGAAGTGACATTTTCGAAATGATAGCGTTACGGAGAAAATGTATGTTTGTATATAACATGCACACATTTTCTAACAACGTTAATACACAATCTCAAATAACATAAAACTCATGTAACACACAGCAAGCGCTGGGTGTATGTCAGTGGTAGAGAAAGTTGTTAAGGTAAAATATTTCATGTAATTTGGTGCCTCATGTTTTTGCAGCAAACAACGCTTTAAATAGATCAAGGATCGCAGTAATCTCAATTGAGAACTTTGCTGCAGAATGTTAATTTCGTGGATGAAGCATTCGTTCTAAGCCTGTACAGTCTACATATACAGTGTGTCACACGAAAACCCGAACCGAGTATTTATTTCCCGTATCAGTAATACCATCATAAGAATACCATCAGCATTTAATTTCTAGCAATATTATCCTTCAAGATTAACCCATAGAAAAGGTATTACTGATTATGATGGTATTACTGATACGGGGAAATAAATACTCGGTTCGGGTTTTGTGGGACACACTGTATAGCTTCACTACAATAACACACACGCGGATTGCGTACAGGAAAACTACACAAATGAAGAATACACAGGAAAAACACATAAATGAATGTCACACAGCATTTGAATACTTCGAAGACATTAATCCATAGGTAGTAGGCCTAAAAAATAATCATTTATAGCCCAATCTGAAGTACTTGTTAGTGCATTTCAAATATCACATTTGCAGGTGAAGCTCGTAGCTCACGTATAACACGTTCTTTTTTATAAAATGTTCTTTTATTTTATTCTTTTAATTTTCATCAAAAGTTCTGTTATTATATTCTTTGCATTAACGCGCACGAATGCAAACAACTTGGACGAAGCAGCGGTCATTTGCGTTGCCACCTCAGCTGAAAACTTTGGCGCCGTCTGCTTTTTGGAAGGCACGGGCAATTTTGCTGGAACTTTGGCTGTTAAGCAGACTTAGTCTTGCAAGGTCGGCTGGCCGAGCAAATGTAGGGGCCTTCATCTCGCCACAGCCGCCGTGCTGGACCACGCAGCAGGTGGTTTTGCTCGTTTGTGAGCAGAGTTTACTCGTGTGAGTGTGCACGTGGGCAGAGTGTGCTCTCGTGTTAGTGCACGTGAGCAGGGTTTGCTCGTGTGAGTGCACGTGGGCAGGGGCTGCTCACATGTGAGCGTGTGAGCAGTGTTATCTAATTGCATGAGAAGTTCTACGGTGGAGAACCGCAGAAATAAATTCCGTGTCCCATCACACGACAGTGACCTGTAAATTTAGACGTAAATTAGACGTACCTCAGACGTAAGTTAAGCGACGATTCACAGGAGGAGGTCGGCACGCAAGACTTGATGAATTTCAGGAGACGTTGCTGGGTAGAGACAAACTGCAGATGGGACTTGAATTGGCAGGACATTGACCTGCGAAAGTAAATTAAGTCCACGAGTTTCTGTATCGTGACTTTGTGGTTCCATTATGTTAGTGTGTGTTAGTGTGTGTTACTGTGTGTTACTATGAGTTTCTGTAGGGTTACTGGATGGTCACCTAAGATAGGGACTTGAATTTACAGGAGACTCACCTGCAAAAGTAAAATAAGTCCACGAGTTACTGGTTAATGACTTTCAGGAAGGCCTTGATGTTTTGATGGATTTTTATAATCCGAACCGTTCGTTGGTTATCATGATGTCTTATCCACGTTTGTTTTCCTTCTCTCCTAACAGTGAACCGGATACTGCTTCTGTGGCGCAAGTGTTTAGTGACTACTGTCCCCTAAGTCGTTGGCTGAGTTGTTTTATTTATTTCTCTTTTGTTTTTGTGCTCATCGTAGCCGAGGGGTTAAAGAACCCGCCCTTCCGTGAAGGTGTCGAGGGTTCGAATCCCGGCGCTGTGTGGCGACTTTCTCCGTTGGGCATAGGGGAAAAATTCAAAGCAGAATTCCCCACTCTACCCAGGTGTCTGAAATGGGGATCGGCCTTAACCGGGGGTAACCGTCATGGAGTCCTGGTGTTAGTTATAAGCCATTTGAAAAACCAATGTACAAGGTGATATGTATCAGGCTTGATTGGAAAAAAAGTATCCTTAGATGCCGATGTTTTGTTTAGTAGATGATTTGTGACAGTAAAAGTTTTTTATGCGCCAGCGCTTGAGTTCTATGGCAATCATTCTTTTTCATTTTGCGGAATTTTCATCAAAATTGTGCTGGCAGGTCTCTCGTTTTATACTTCGTATACTGATAGCAAGAGCCGCAACATTTTGCTTTAGTGTACTGAAGCTGCGCTTCTGTGTGATATTCTTCAATTCATGGATTGCTTGCATGCTGCCAAGCTTCATCCCTAATGTCAGAAATAACCAGGAAATTTCTCTATTTCTCTGAGGCTTCAAAATAGCTCGCCAATTCGTCGCACTATTCGCTTTCAAGTTCCCCTTACACGCACGAAATTATTAAACGTCTTGCTGATGGCTTTGAGACTGCAGTTTAATTCATCGATGACGAATCAGTCCAACTTTGAAACGACGGCTGGCACAGGTCATTTTAGCGGTTGTTTTGATGTTTCCCTGTGAGTCGAACTTGCGAACTGCCGCCGCCTTCAAGTGCCTCGTGATTACCTCTGGCCCAGCAGACTTCAAACTCAGGCTAGTATCGCTTTACAGATCGCTGAAGTCTCGCTCGTATCTGGGTAGCAGGGCTGAATGGGTACCTTAATCCTCTTGTATCATAAATACAAGATGACGCGGAGTGTCTCTATCATTTTGTATCTTAAATGTCCAATTTTGTTCGTATCTAGGTATTAGGCCTGAGTGGGTACCTCAATCATCTTACAACCTATATCTTGTATTTTAAATCTATCTTGTATCCTATACAAAAGATGTGGTGGATGTGAAAGTGAGTGTCTCCACTATTTTGCGTCCTAAATACCCAAAGTACCCGTGAGCATTCCATCATTATTTTATTGAGGCATATCACTGCAAATGACGGCATTTTTCAGTCGTGCTCCAAATTGAAGCATAATTTTCATATATTTTTCCCGTGGAATGTTGCCTCATTCAATGAATGTTTAAGTCGTCTCTCAATGTCGGAACAGCCGAACAGCCGAATTTTCGGCCGAACAGCCGAACATTATTCATAGAATATCTTCGAAAGAAGCATTTATTTTTGCGTCAAAATCGCCACGTCTTTTTCCTCCTCTAACACATCATGTTCAATTAAGAAATAAATTTATTCTCTTCGGTAGTGGTGTTTGTATTTTTTCAGACACCCTCAAGAAAACTCAATATACCTTTATTTGAACGCTGGGTGATGAATGAGCTGGAGCACAATTTTTTCTAACCCCCATCAGAGATTCATTGCTTCCAGAGTACTGAATAAAGCTAACGACTTGCAGAACACCATGGTACTAAGCAAACAAAAGTTGATGTGACTTAAAAGCCAGAGTTGATTAGGATTTCAAGCAAAAGTGAATTGCAGTTGATAACAAGTCTGGTAGAATAGGCACACTAAGTACACATGAAATAACGTATATGTTATTCATTTCAATGCAGGGACACCATGCGTACCTGCGTAAATATTCTCGACTACAAAACTTGCGTTGCACGTCACTCGACTTATTTGTTGCTTCGCAGCTGCTAAATGGCACGCATCGGCAACGGTTAAATATTTATGCTTCTAAATCATTATCTTTACTCTAACTTCACTATATAGTTATTTCCTTCATGCTCACCTTTATCGGTACCATTATAGTCACCTTCATAGTGACCTTCATAGTGACCTTTACAGTTACCTTTACAGTGACCTTAATAGTAACACACGACAACACACTTGTCCACCGCTTGCATCACACACAGTACCACATCTGGCACGGCCACTTGAAGTCGACCAGCTGAGGCTTCAATGACTCTTATTTACATCCGTGCTTGAAGTGAGGGCCTCTCCAGTCAAGTGATGAGTTCCATTTAAGTTATTGAAACTGAAGTTGTTAGTCAGTCCAGCTTACTGTGAGAGCGGGACAATATGTAGTTTTTTGGTTTGTTTCTGCGAAGTAAAACTTTCTGAAATTGAATTGTCAATGATTTTAATGCTCTAGTGCATCTAATTTTTGGGTTCAAATAATCGTGATTTTCTGACTTTATCAGTAATTCGAACAAGCGTCAATGGCAAAGGTTATCTTCGCTAAGTCAAATGATTAATAACAACATAAATTTTAAGTAACCAACAGAAGACGAAATTTCAATTCTTACGGCAGGAGTGAAGGACACCGAAATTATTTCTTCAGTAATAGATCTTAAAATTCTCTTCGTGTCTTAATTTTGTCATTCTTACATCTGTTTATAACCAGTCTGTCTCCTAAACGGATGAGGCTTAACGTATCTTCAAAAATGAGCTAAGTACAGAGAAAATTTTGAAAGTGTCATCAGTTTCGATTCATGAATTCAATATTGCACAGTTTGCTTGCCTGCAGTTTTGCATTTTCAGTGTCTTGTTATTTTAACGTGGAAAGATTTCTTTGAAAACCTCCTCTTCGATTTCTTAAACGTCTCCTGAATGAATCACCCCATTTTTTTCAACCCATTTGGGCCAGCTGTAGCAGCTTCTAGAAAATTACTCCTGCTAGTGGCTATTCTACACGAGAACTAGGGTTCACATAAACGCGCATTGTAATACAAAAACCGTCAGAAAAAGTCTTTTGTGCACTTTCTTCCCAACTAAATGTACGTGAGATGTGCAATATTTGTTTGAAAGCAAAACTGCAGCGCCAAAAAATTGAACTTTCAGACTCACAAATCCAGTTGATGTTTTGTTAGCTGCATCGACTCGAGATCACATACATTTGACAGTAATAAGCGATGAACATTCAGCATTCAATTCATTGCGTTACAAATTCAGTTTAAATATTTCTACATATTTCTAGAAGCAACTGTTTTGCGTGACGCTGTTTATCAATTTCGAATAAGTTCTGAAAGATTCGATGCGCGCTAAAAAAATGTGCAGCAACTTGCAGTGTTTTGCGTCTCTATTTGGGGTCAGTTTTTTCATAAACTCCGAGAGAACTAAGAGATTAGATTTGCGTTCGTCGGACGCGAGCTCTTCAAAAAATACATGTTCCATTAAAATTGTTCGTAGTTTTAAAGTGTCGATTTTTTATAACAAACCATTTTAATCTCTAGTTTTACGAGCAGTGTCGTTTGCTGCCACTCTGTGCTCTGACTTCCTGGCCAAAGAATTTTTCACTCTCGTTTCTTTTGAATTGCTAGCGCACTAGAAGTAGCTTAATACTTTTTTTAGCGAGTTGCGATATAAAATGACTCCGAGACCCAACGGACATTTTTGCTTTAAAAACAAGTAAAGTTCTGCTCTACGTCCAGTTTTACGTCGTGTTGACAGCTGAGGTTAAAGTTTGATCATAAATCCCATTTCTGAGTTTTCTGCAGCTCAGAGTTACGTTGGAGGCCAAATTTCTCCCGTAACAGACCAAAGATCTCGGCTCTCGGTAGTCCAAACACAAGAAAGACTTCTGCGGTAGCTCCAACCACAGAAACCCCAAAATTCCCTTCCTGGTGTTTGCATGGTAATTACTTGAAGGTCTTTTAATTAGATTAAAATCCCACAGCCTTCTGGCTAACGACTGTCCAGTTCCCGCGCGTTTGTGCCGCAATCTGTCCAATGGCAGACCTGCTTCTCTTCGTAATCCAAGCTTAACCAAGTTTAATTGTTCATAAAGTTGAGCTAAATTCGAGGAAAAAGCTGTAAATTCATGGCCGCCGTGCTGGTCAGGCGGCGGTAAATTCACTTGTGCATCATTGCAGTTTTTGTGTCCTGATCTGACATTTTGAGCGCGTCACGTAATGGGTAATTTCCGTCTTTTAATTTGTGCTAGACCTGTGTAACATTTTTCCAGGCCACAATAGTGATAATTGACATGTAATGTTGTGAGGTTACCGCATTCTAATCCCAATATTAATTTTCACGGCTATTGGTGCAAATTTTCTGCTGTGTATAAGCTCAATCTTTTTAAATTTTGACATCGTTCAAGGAACGCAATTTGGAAGAAATCCCAAAGCATCGCAAATTGTAACTTCATTCAAAGCTGAGCGTATTTTTTCCCCGTGTTCATTCAATACGACACACAACTGGATGTGTTGTGCATTTGAAATACTTCTGTATGCTTAATTAAAGCAATGACCTCCCTAATGACTCTCATTTTTCGGTAACGATGTCTTATCTTCATAATTTTTCTATCACAAATTCAAATATGCTAAGAACTGGGATATTTTTCCAATAATGCTATTTTAACGCATGCCATGATTCCACCCGTATACTATTTAGAGCGCAATATTTTTCTGTTATGCCATTTTTAACACAGGCTATGATATCAAATTTGTTAAAGAGTGTAATACATTTACAATGGTACTATTTTATACGCGCTCCATAATTTCAAGCGTGCAAATGAGCGCAATATGGCATTGATGCTATTTTTCGAGCACTGGCATTTTTTTCGATATTGAGGGAGTCAAATTTATGTAATTATTGTGTCATTTTCGCTGCCACCATCCGCCATTCCGGACGACCCTGTCTCTCGAGACCTGTTTCTCTGCGAGACCTGTCTCTTCACAAACTTGTGTTCGCGAAAATTTCTCCAGAAGTTAACCTCATCACCAAGAGATTTGGATCGACAATTTTGTCGATCAATAAAAGTGTGCAACAGAATATGACATATGAGTTACCTGTCTCTTCACAAATTTAATCTATCAAGAATTTCTCAATAAGTTCACCTCATTACCAAAGAGATACATGTTGTCGACCAATGAAAGTGTGCAACAGAACGTGAAATGAGTTTTTTTTACGATGCCGTCCTCGGTGTGTGTGTTTTTATACTTTGTCTGTGGATGATTGATTTGATGATGATACCGAGTCATTCGCTGTGACTTTGCGTTTTGTCGAGCCAAGTCTTCATAAAATGAATTTGTCGAATTCTAAGCTACTGTACTGTCATCTTTTTTTGTCTCAAGTAAATGAACGTCAATTATTGCTAAATTTCAAGGGGCCACGCTCAGAATCAGAGCGATCGAACGTCGATCGTGTAGCATTATCCAATAATAATCCATAATCCGACATGTCAGTCGATCACAACATTGTTCAGGCTGCCGAGGTTGCCGCAAAAAATTGCAGAGATTTAGTTCAAAATCTCAGGAAATGTCCAAGTCCGCCTAATTCTGAGAGTCGTGATAGTCCAGCACTGACAGCCAAGCAACGTAAATATTCAAAATCTATTCTTGAGCCAAAAATCACCGACAGCAACTCGATTCAGTTGCTGAAATGTAAGGTAGAAATTCATATCGAAATTGAGAAAATTCTGTCCCCGCCATGGCGGACGAGTGATCGTACTTTTTATGCTGTTCTGTCACGCGCATCTCAAGTTAGAGTTGCTTCTGTCCTTTTGTAAGGCGAATCCAAATCTCAGAGACTCGCTTTTTCTTAAAATATGTTATGAATTCACGATGGTCTTTTTGAATATTTGATGTAGTTCTCAATGATTGCCTGGAGCAGCCTACGTGTCATCTGTGTATCAGGAATCGAAGTTTTTCACGCATCTGGAATGTCGGAGCGTTTTTTTTACATCGAGTCTCATATATGACAAGGATTGGCTTTAGCTTAGGCAGCGGGGCCTATAAAGGGATGTGAATTTGAACATTATTTGAACTTTCTTTTAGATGCGAGATGAATAATACGGGAGTTGCTTTCATTTTTTTCTAAATGCTTTGAACTGGAAATTTTCATTTTTGTGGTGATTTTTTCATAAGCGATTCCAGATAAATTGGGATAAATTGGAAAAAATCAGCATAGAAGTTGAATTTTAGTTGGTAATTTCACAGTTGAATTTTGAAAATCATACATACAAACACATTAAAATAATGGAACCATTGCGCATCCAAAATATGGCGATTGAATAGGAAGGTACATATTGGCCATTTCTCCATCCTACAAATACTTCATGTATTTGAGATGCTTCATGATGCACTGCAGGAACTTGCTTGTTCCCGGACGCTCTTTAATTTTACTGAGCAGTTCTTCATGTATTTAAGATGCTCCATGATGCAGTGCAGAAACTTGCTTGCTCAGTTCCCGTAGACGGTTTAATTTTGCTGCGCGCTTCGCCAGCGTCCAGTTAATTTTGGCCGCAAATTGCAGAGCGTGATCCTGTTCGCTCGCAGGCTCTCGTTCTGGTACCGTTGTGCGCATGCGCCGCACAGCGTACTTTACGGCAGCCGTGTTCATCATTTGTTGGTTCAGTGCGGAAAAATCTAAAGAAAAACGTTGTAGACTAAACACAGCGCGCGTTACTGCAGCCACGTTCATTATTCGTAGATTCAGTGCAGAAAATTGTAAAAAATAAACGTTGTAGATTTGATCAGTACGTGTGTGAGCGTTCAAGCGGGGTTTGATGTTCTCTGTCATTTAGGTGCGACCGCCATCAAAACACCTGAAAGTTTCACGCTTGTCGAGGAAGTGTGAATTATTCCAGGAGGCTTCTAAAAAAATGACAATTCTGCTTCGATACTTGCTGCTCGCTCGAATCTGTCAAAAGCGCAGCTGGTTTTGATATTTTTAATTGGCAACCGTAAATATTAATTTCAAACGCGACTATTTCAGCCTCAGCACGAAATGTACATGATTATTTTGGCTGCCTTGCTCCGAGGTTCGGTGTCTGTGCGTCGTGATTCTCAAACGCTCGATTCGTAAGGGATGAGCATTGAATTTGTCCCAGGCGCATGTTGCTCTGTTTCGTTAAGATCCTACTTTGCATTCTATGTTGAAAGCATATCCTTGACAAATATGAGCCCATAATTTCCAATCTCCGCTGAAAGCATGTTAGCAAAATGTACTCCTAACTTCTACGCAATTTCTTTTACTATTCAAAATATTCAAATGCTCATTGTGCATGGCAAGTTTCCAAAAAGTACGGCCACGCTTTTCTAATTGCAGATGCATTCCGTCAAAATGAAAATAGTGTCGTTAAAAATCGCGTCAAATTCTGCTTTCCTTATCTCTCTAAGCGAGACCTAATGTTCTTAAATACCTAATATAAATCTAGGCCTCGTAACTTCTTTATCATTTCGCTCACCACAAAGCTTTCACTGATTCTCATCCTTATTCTGGTGCAAATTTTGCATTTGCTTGAAAATTGGCTGAGCAGCGATGGCGTGTCAATCGCGCTGCCTTTGATGGGTCGTTCAGGCGTGTTTCTGGTCGCACCTATGCCGAATTTCGTCGGTTCTTCCCTCACCCTGCCCTCACCCTGCCCTCACTCTCTCACCCTGCCCTCACTTTCTCCCACCCTGCCCTCACCCTGCCCTCACCCTGGCCTCACTCTCCCTCCCACACCCTCATCCCGTTCGCTGATTGCAGACGACGCAGCTCGTGCGGAGTCGATGCGTCGGTGATAAAACTCGATTACATATTGCGCTCCCAAATTTGATGAGGATAAAACTTGGGCCACAGAGAAGGATTTTTTCTTCCCTTTCATCACAGAAATCCGGCTAACCGAAATTCGTTTGTGGGACTCGATATTGGTTCGGTCGAAAGAAGCCACGATGCTGGAGAGCGCTCCATTCTTGCCCCTGATGACAACCTTTTAGTGTTGCTCGTGCAGAACGGGCTCAATTTATTAGCCGAGCATGCAAATTTACCCCTTACATTCAATTTATTAAACCTCATCTCTCGTCGAGTATCTTGTTAAGTAAGTTTTATGTTCATTTTCTAAAGGAGTAGAAAAAAGGAGGGTTTTCTGGTGACATTCCCTCGTCGAACGAAATAGGAATAATTGTTTTCGAACTCTCGAACTTGAATTTTAAATTTTTCTTGGCTACCTAATACCTAGTTAAGAGCTGAGTGCAATTGTCATGAAGCAAAAGTATTATCGTTTTTCGAAATCTTAACCAGAGAAGTCTATGAGCTCAGAATTGTTCAGAATATCCATGTCCGAAATTTTATGAGGAACCAAGTCTAACTTTTCACCGCGCATGCATGTTTTTCGCCGCCAAAGCGATTTAAGCAATTAAATATCTTAGGCGGCACAAACATGCGTGCAGGCGGCCAAAAAGTTAGGCTGGGTATTTTAGGCTGGTAGCAACTCGTTTTGGTTGTAAATACCTACGCGATAAGGTGTGCGTAGTGAGGCACTTTTTCCTCAATATTTTCGGGACTTGTTTGATTTGGTGAATATAATGAAGTTCTGCTTCATGTGCGCCCATTTCGCATATGACACCACAATACAGGTGCGTGTTGTACATGTCTTTACTGATAAAAAGGGGCGAACTAAGTGACCGTGGAGTGTATGAGTCTTCTCAGTTTAATGGGCGCCTGAAGGGCGAAAATTCTCTTCTAGAAAATTTGAGGCAAAAGGTGACTGTTACTTGAACAATCATTTGGATCAGTTGAATCTCTTTTCACATGACCGTCTGGAGGTGAAAACACGTTATGAACGTATGTGTGAAGCGGGTTTTACTGCATGGATAAAAAAGCATTTATTATCAAGATGGATATGTTTATTTGATATTCACAACTGATCCCTTAACACAAGGAAAATTGGGGAGGTAGGGAAGTATGTATTGCTGATACACTAATTGAATAGTTCCAATTTTTCAGGTAACAAGATATTTTGTAGGATATTTTATTTAATTTAATAATTTATGTTCTTTTTCAAACAAAATGTTTAGAAAGCCGTCGTTTTTGAGTGGTCGTGTATGTCACCACGAAAGTAAAATTGAATTCTGACACTGATGATAAAATTACTTTAGTAGAATTTTTTTTTCTCAGAATTTGGGATCTGCATATAACCTTGCGAATACTGTGAATTTTGTATATGTACATCTATCGTTCGTGTAACTTTTTTATCTTATTTCTCAGCGAGCGACGACAAAATTTTTCAGCATCGGGTTCCAGGTTTGAGCTATTTTAACTGGGAAAAAATTTCGGATATAGGGTGTCCGAAAATATTTTTTAAGCTATGATTTCTGGATATAATTTCTGTAGGACACTTTTTAATGACCTTATCTCATTGTTATTACCAGCATTATTGAAACGGTCTTATCACCTCCTAACTAATAGCTTGAAGATGGTTTTTGAGACATACAACTTTTAGCGTCTTTTTGTAGTTATCATGTGTTTTGAGGCCCTTAATAGAGGACGAGCCATTTTTACCGCCGTGAAACAGCTCCCGATAAATTGTTAGACATCGTTACCGGGGCACCGGAGGGACCATTTTGATTAGGTCCGATGAAAGAAGTGAAGAACTGCGCAGAGCAATCGGAAAAAATGATGACATCATCATCGTCGACGAACTTTGCTGCGTTCCGCTCTTTCTGCTACCGATCCCAAAACTCCATAGGGTTCTATCGTAGATATAGACGATCGACTAAATAAGCAATTTGTGAAGTTTATTGCATGAGAAATTCGAGCGCGTCGTAATTGGATGTCGCTATCATTGGGTTATTCTGTTGTAAATTTTAATTCAATGATTTCGTAACTTCAATGTTTGTAGCCTGACCAAACTGGAAAGTTATCATTTCAAATATCGCTTTTTACACCTTGTCCTTAAAAAAGCCCCTTGTTATTTTGGCGTTCTGGATAAAGTGAAATTGAGTGAGAGTAACATAAAGCTTAAAAGTTTGTAAGGATTGATACCTCGTACAAAATAAACAGCCTCAATAGCTGAAATAGTTTGAAGACTCTTTAAAAATTTACATTTGGAGAATAAAAATTTACTTGGGGATGTTTGAGCCAAATTTGCGTAGAAATGAATTGCTACACCAGTCTTTTATGACTTTTGAAGAACATAAGCCACATTTGAGTAACTCCAAGAGCCACCCAACGTACCAGCGTTTCGAAGAAGTTGAAGAAAAAGTATTAAGGAAAAGCATTCAATTCTTGTTTTTGACTTCCTTTCGGTTTCTATAAGTTGCAAATTTCACTACACAAAACTCAAAGTCCTTCATTCAGTGGTTTTACCTTTTTATAACCATTAATAGTCACTAACCTTTTCAGCTAAGCCGTTCGCTCGGCTTAAGCGTAAAAAGACGAGCTCTAGCGTCAGGTCTTATCGTTTAATAATGATTTTGTGTTTCGTATTTTCTCACGGTTCAGTATGACGATCTAAATATTTAAGTCACGGTTGAGGAAATGAATTACAACCAGCCATCAATATATGCATAAGAAAAGGTTCAAAGAATTAACCACCATTTCTCAAAATTCATTTACAATGTAGCAAGGTTTACCAATTAACCATCAGTCATAAGCGATCAGTCTGAAGTCGAAGGGCTGACCAACAGTTTTCATGATTTACCAATAGTGACTTCAGCCCAAGATAAATGATCACAAAACTTGAGGAAAAAAGAAAAAAACAGCATCAGCAAGTGAGGTTTGCGTGCCTGAGTCTATCAAAATGCATTTTCTACAAAGAGAATTGCTAAAAAGATGTCATGAAACAAACGAATACGTACCAGAGCGCCGTACTCGTACTGCCTTGACTGCTGTTTTTAATAGCGTGCTGTGCTGGAAAAAAAAGAAGGTAAACGAAGAACTTGAATGTATTCCGATCGCGCGGATTCTCTGAAGGCTGAGGTCATAGGACTTTGGTTGGGTGAATTGGAAATTCTGGTAGTCAATAGAAGAAAGAAAAACCGTTCATCCCCCATAAAGAGTTATTACATGAAGAATTGATTGTGCGTTCTCATATAAAAGACTTTCATATTTGCTATTTGAGTGCACGAGGAATCTTTTGAAAGAAATGGTGTAAAACAATTTCCGGAAAGTGTGAAATAATCTTTCGCTGCGAATGGGGAATCAGCGCTGCTCTTGTTGCTTCACAATTGAAAATTGCCAAAGTTTTATATGTACTGCATAGGTTTAATGATAGAGGGAAACTCATGAATCCCTTTGAACAGGAAGCGTGCGTTTTGTAAAATGAGTTACCAATGCTCTGAACATTTGCTCAATAGAAATTTACTTTATCTTCAGAAAGCTGCTTACACTTAAACTGACTGCAAGCTTCTTAAAATCGAATTTCATGAGCGAATTTCCGTAAAATCTCACATCAATTAAAAGAACATCACCCTGGTGGTTAGTTTTACGTGCAGTTTATTCTGCAATAGTCAATCATCTCGATTCAAAAAAACATTAGTTCTTTCGAACGGTTTATTTTGTGACAGTCAATTTTATCTCAGTTAAAAAAACGATTGTTTTTACGTATCTTGTCTCAGTTCAAAAACATTAGTTTTTACGTGCGGTTATTTCGTGATGGTCGTAGAATGCGTTTGTGGCGAGGGCAGTAATTTGTGGTGGCGGCGACGCTGGTTGCAATCGCGCGTGTTTGCCGAGCATGAAAGTGAGCGATAACACCGGTGTCCGTTCGCTGTGTTGCACTGTCTACAGTGTATCGGAGTCTCCTTGTTGCATGTCGCGCCGCACTACTTGCTCTGTTGTTGCAATCAACGCACACCGAGCATGTGACCTGGGTCGCATAACAAAAACTAAAAACAGTTGCGTGTACAACGCTGGTCATTCCAAGTGGCGTCCGTTTCATGTCTAAGGTGCGAGATCGTATTTAGTGATCTCATTTTGCCAAATTCTCAGATGACGTTTGAATTTCAGTTGTATGAAGGAAAAAAATGAATTTGAAAATACATGGAATAGCTTTCATGTATAACATATTCTCCAAAATGACAAATTCAAGTTTCTAAGCCATTGTTACTTTTATTATTTATTGCAGATTTGCTGTACATGTCAAATTAAGTCCTCTCTTGCACATTTTCAGCCAGGCAGCTCAGTTTGAGGAGGTAGCGGGAATTTCATTGGAAACCCTGGAAGTCACTGAACTTATTCTGGCCCACAGGTAGCTTTACTCAAATTTGACCATTGCACTAGACTTAAGATACAATCTATTTCTGTATCGCTTGTGGTAAATAAATTGTTTAAATTGTTGTGTCGCTTGTGGTAAATGAATTGAGTAAATTTATTAAATTGCCTAAATCGAAATATTTTTGGAGCAAAGAGGGCAGACAACACCTCGCACATGTCAACCCTTTACCGTTAAAGTGAAATTCAAAGTCCACTTTCATACACAGCTCTAATATATTTTATTCCTTGTGATATTTGTGCCCTAATGTGTTCTTCTCAGCTCATTGTCGAGTGGCAGTCACTTCCTCGTTATGATGTCGGTGACTACATGATGCCGGTGCCACTTGAGTGATGGTGGTTGTGATAACAGTAATGTGAATGGGAAAATACTGATGTTAAGGGGTAAACGTCAGCTGCTGTAGTCAAATGTGTCACTTAGCAATGTCTTTATTCATGACGCGTGCCCAATGTATTTTTTATTAAATATTTTCTTATTTGGCTATTCTTGCTTCTGATACCTTTTGTTTATCCATAAACATATTACTGTAGCAATAAATATTCATAGGTATGATAAATACATATTATTTTCTGCATTGTTTCATTTTATCCTGTACAGTTGCTCCGGTTATTTCCCGTCCTGTTCCTGTTTAGTTTTTTTTACCTCAAATTATGGCGTCCTTAATTTTGCTCGTAAATCCCACCACAAATTACGCAGTGTCGTACTTTCACAGCTGAATGGATTGAGTTATAAGAAAAACGTACAAATCGCAGGACTATCCCCTACACAGTGACGATTTTCTATAGAGAGAAATTCAACCCAATTTTCCTGTGGTAGACAATAGACTAAAATTCGAAGGTCTTTATTAAGTGAAATGAACGTTTAAGGAACACAAATTTGAAACGGGTTGATAGGCTGCAAAATGCTGAAATGAATAATAAGTGTGGTACAATTTCGAGGACTATTCACGAGCAAAAGTTAGAATAATTTTTGCGGTAGATATGTCGTTTTGTCCATGAATTTCACCGCGGCTATGAAACAAAGCCGCTGAAATCATCGCAGGGCTGTGATCGCTTTGAATTGTGTTGAGCCCGAATAAATGGAACCAAAAATGAGAATTCTCATTAATCGATTCGACCGAATCAGCGCGAACACCTGCCATCCTGGCATCCCGCTGGAAAATAAACGGAGAAAAAAGCAGTGTAAAATTGCCGTCAACATGGCCGCCGTGCCGATTATTTTCGTAATCTCATTCGTGAACACGGCCATCAGGTCGCAAGCCTGCCACTTTAAATGTCATCAACGACCCTCGATGATGTTCACCTCCAAGTCCGGCGTAGTACAATGAAGGGCTGAGAGCTGGAGTCTCAGCACATTAGGCGATGACGCATCGCAGACCCGGCCATTTAGACCCAAAAATGTTGAGGCCTCAGGGAGAAGAGTGTCCAAATCTGGCACTTCGAATTCAATTCTATCCTGTTCCCTGGCAGTTCAAGTACTGTTTCTATTCAGATGTTAATGAAATAAATTATCATTGATTAGGCAGCATCGAGATTTCTTTTGATTTTAAATGAAATCGAACGTAACACTGCAGAAATAACTTTGAAAGAACTTCCTTGAACATCAAGTTCGAAAAACAGTTTTCTCGCGCATAGTGTTGTGTTTGATTAGAAAAGAATCGAAAACGAATACAAAGTTGAGCTGTTACTGAAAATCAGATGATCTGCTTTTATTGCTTTTAGAATAGACAAGCACAGTAACCTAATTGGAGGCAAATAACATTTTTCAGAATATTTTAGGATTCCGATGCTATAATGTCTCCTTAGATCTAAAACGCATATTGATATTTTTGCCGATGATGAAGAGATATCATTTTCATTACGTTTCCGTAGATAACCAATGAATAAGGTAATTACTAATTCATGATCCATAATGGGAATGAATTATTGGCTCTAATTACATGAATTAATAAATTCAACAGAAATAATTTAAATGAAAATGAAATGGCTTTTGATGAAGCAATTCGAGGCAACAGAACGCACGCGAAATTACTGCGTCATTGATGCCGAACGTAAAAGTTTTCACTCCCAATCAGTCTCACATCAACAGACAGGCCCCCAAAAGAATGTAAAAGATATATCTCATCAGCAAGTGAGTTAAGTACATGTGGAATGCTATAAAAACGGCAGATTTCTTGCTGTTTGAATATTTCCTTCATAGCAAAAGCAGGAAAAAATCAGAAGTTGACAGCCTTATGTGGTGTGCCGAGCAATAAAATTTTCTTGTCAGAAAATCTCTTTTTCTTGGCGGCACGATTGCCGGGAGAAAGGAACGTATAAATCGCAGCAGAATCAGGTATCGCAATCATTGACATTCTCTCCGATCTGAAGATTTCTTCTCGAGTGCTGATGCGAAAAATCTTCGAAGCCGGAATATATTCCGCTTGTGCAAGAGAATACGTCGGCAGGAGGCGACGATATCGACATTACTGAAGTCACTGGGCATATTTGAGTGGTCAAGTCAACTGGAGAACGGATTATTAAAAAAACAGGTAGCGTTTGCTCCAGGAGGCATTCTTGTGAGTATATGTATTTCCGAGAACGAAAATTGGAATTTCCAACGATTGACTCACGTCGGTGGGCGGTGGTCACAAAATAAATTGTAATTTGTTGAAGTTATCAAATTCCTTGAATATGAGAATAGGATTCTGAAAACGAATAAAATTCTTCACTCTTCGGTTAGACATTCACTCGTCAGCCAGGAAACGTAGATTAACTGCAGTGGATTTTCTAGTTTACTTGCTTTCTGTCGGCTCAGAAAAAAAACACATCTCCTCAAAATGCCGAAAAACTAACTGCTTCCTTATATCGCTTCATTGTCATATTTTTATACACAGTGTATAGATATCTGTGTGCAGGTATAAATTGTATAGTCACCTTTACAGACAGAAGGAATTAAGCTCCAATGATATTGCGTACTGTTTCTTCGACCTAAACTTTTTTGCACTGAACTTTCTGTGCTACAAATCAGGATCATACTGGCAGTTTTAGAGTGTTCAGCATGTAGACTGCATAGCACAATAAGTGTCTGCATAGCATGCAGACAATGAAGCGTACAAACTAAATGGCCAGATGCCCATAATCACAAGCGCAAATATAAGAACAGGATGATAATACAGGAAGTTCAAGCAAGTAGTCAGTGCGATAGAATTAAAATTTCGGGCATTTGTGAAGTCGAACTTTCGTTTGGTTGCCAGCGCCGAGTTCCGTAAATGTGTGTCGTGTAGATTCACTCGTGCTTTTACGCCTGAACGGTGCTGTATAAGTTTTTTTTATGTGCTATATGACAGACTTTTTGAAGGGTGATTCTTCTGCGAAGTTGATGAAGGATCGGCCATCGAAAAGCGCACTTCCAAATCCCCAAGGGAAATATGAGAGATGGAACGATCAACAAGTTTTCTTCTGAAAATTTCTTCAGTCATATAGAATTTCTTCTTTGTTAATCATCTCCTGGGGGTTGAACTTAACCAGCTCGGCAAATTAAAGTCTCAAAATTTTCCCACAAAACTGAGTGAACATCCCAAAAAACAACTTCCGAGGAATATGAATATGAGGAATATGAATATGAATTTCAAAATTGGTGTGTGCATAGTGAGTCGGTAAATGTTAGTTCGATGAATGTTTGCGCGTTAAAAGTTCAAGCTACGAGCGCAAACAAGTGGGAATTTAATAACATGTTAATTCATATTGTTTGTTAGGGAGCACATCACAACACCAATTTACGAGCTTAGTATTTTTTTGGAGGTCTAAAGAAACGGTTAGTTTTTGTACAACAGCTCTTGCTGAAGCGAAAAAAATTTTATTTGAATTTGAATGGTTATCAAAATAGAGTGTTTTAAACTTTAAAGTGTATTGAGCATTTGCTTTCCTTTCCCACTGAAGAACAATCAACTGACATTGAAAATAAAGATAACCCTCGAAAGTAGGGGGAATATCTTCGTAAGCTACAAAACAATTATTTTTTATCGATCGACAAAGTTATAAAATTTCGATCTTAACAAAGTAAAATTTTCTAAAATATTCAACCATTGGAGAGCCGTAGCGTGCTGATATCATTAGGGACGAATATTTTTTATTTTAAATGGGAGGATAAATAAACAACAATATTAATCGTTTAGAACGACCATCTGGTACCAAATCATTCTTAAACGTACCAAAAGCTTCACAGTGTCGTGCAAAATTCATTTTATAATGAAATGAATGATTATTTTTCCATACCCCGCATGAGAATACACTTTCGAAAAGCTCTTCGTCTTTGCAACTCTCATTCTAAATTAGATACTTTATGTCTAGCCAGAAGCAATAATGACGAGAATCTTCACTTGCATTACTGCCCCGTGCGTGACTGCATGCCTGCAAGTTGATGAATTACACACCTGGGCTGCATCCATTAATATTTCGAGTGAAAAATAGTAGATATTGTATGGTTTAAATGAAATAATTTGGACATTTTTTAGGCTCAAAACACAATTTCATAAACGTTCAGCTGTTTACGAGCACAATTTATTACTAATTGTGACAAGTTCAAATCTTGTCGGAACTTGAGTGGCAATCTTTTAAAGTTAGAATTAGTGCGTCCGTTTTATTTCGCATTGGATTTCTTTCAATAACATCTCGTTAGCGCTATTCATTTGCTTTGCACTGCCTAACACAGTAGGAAATAATGCACTGCCTAACACAGTAGGAAATAATGCACTGCCTAACACAGTAGGAAATAATGCACTGCCTAACACAGTAAGAAATAATGCACTGCCCAACACAATAGGAAATAATGCACTGCCTAACACAGTAGGAAATAATGCACTGCCTAACACAGTAGGAAATAATGCACTGCCTAACACAGTAGGAAATAATGCACTGCCTAACACAATAGGAAGTGTTTAATCTCAGTGATGGAAGTGTTTTGGGTCGTTGTGTTTAATGCATGGACGACAGTGATAGCTATCGAGGTCTGTGATAGTCGTAGTAAAATAAGCGCACGGACTTCCTAATGAAGATCGTGCACGTATCTGAATAATCGGTCACTACTAAATCCTTGTTCAAAAGGCGAGCAGAGAGTATTATTTCATAGAGGTAAAACGAGCCTTGATGTTTGAACTCGTAGGCTTCTGAATTGAGATCTCAGGAAATTTTTAAAGTTCCGTTATAGCCTACAAATACACACAGCAGCCCAAAATGAAAAGATAAAAAAGCTGCGATCTAGCGAAATTTGGAAATGGTGTTGGGAAGTTTTGGAATGAGCTAAGGAAATTTTGGAATGTTCTAGGGAAATTTTAGTTATCTCCGCGCTGGACTACCTGGGGATCCTTGAGGCTTTCCTTATCTGTTAATTTTGTTTACTCGCGCTTGAGTTCACCTGCAATCACCTTTTTTAGAGCCCTGGCTCCCAGACGCAGCTCGCCACGGCCCATTGGGACAAATTATGTACTGACTTAAGAAAGCTCGCCGCCGTTGGGGGAGTGCCGAACATTTTTCGAAGTACGATAATAGAGCCAATATACATTTCTTAACGACCCCTATGGAATGATGAAAGGACAAATTATGACTCCTTCACAACAGGTAAAAATGCTCAAGCATTCTATTTTTACCCCCACATCGACGTTTGAACAAAGCATGGGAAAATGAAGTGATCCTCAAACAAATATTACAGGTGAGAAAGTTAATGTAAATAATTCCGGGGTGTATAAAAATATGAAAGAGTCTTGACTCGTTCCCTGGCTACTCATCGACTTCATCTTCTAGCAATTTATTTCGTATCAACACATTGTTGCGAGATCATGAGCCAAAATCTAATTCTCATATTTCAATATTAACTACGGCTTAAGTTTCGTTAACTTGATCCTAACTCTACTGTAAGGAACAAAGATTCCGCATCTTATGCTTCTGAAAGCTTATCTAGCCTTTACTAAACGCTTCCATGGAAGGCTTGTTATAAATCCTTACTTCCTATCGAGACGACTTTAGTAAATCCAATTAAGATAATGAGACGTCAATCTTTCGGTGGTATCTCTGTTCGTTTGCGCAGCTTTTGCTAAACGCTTCTATGGAACATGTGCAGAGCCCCCCACTGTCCGTATAGAACTCCTTCACAATCTCTAGCTAAGATAATGATACGTCGATCTCTCTGGTGCTTCTGTAAGCTGACCAGACGCTTTACGTTCAGGAACGACTTCCTTTATCTGAAAACAAGCGTTATGGACCGGCCCAAACTCGGCTTGCTGGACAGAAGGCGGTGCTTCTGACACAGCCAGGCCCAGAAATGGAAGGTGGTTTGCGGCACTCCGGCACGGGACAACGCAGCGATCTGTTCGAAGCAGATTTTGGCATCCGATAACATTGCTCTCGCTCACATCTCCGACGATTTTAGAACGCTTCCCCAAAAGCGAGCAAAGCTTTCTGAGTGTAAACATAAAATTGGCGAAGGGCGTTTCTGAATATTGCGCATAAGGTTCGCGGGTTTTCTCGCGGTCAGAAAGTGAGCAGCTATAAAAAAAGCAAGCGCTCTGAGCTCTATCTCCATCGACGATGTTTTTAAAGTAAAACTAAAAGGCTCAGGAATTTGGGGCATAACTGAGATAGTGAAATGTTTTTCGCTTTGGCTTCATTTTGAGCTTCATCTCTGGAACAGTCATACTCTCCTGCACTTTAAAATTGTTCGTGTCCCTGACAAAAAGCTTGTCTACTTGTTTTGTTATGTTATTTTTTTCGTTTTTTTCAGTTCATTTTCGCTATACTCTGGTTAGTACAAAATTGCCAGAGAGTGAAGGAAGTTCGCTTAACCTCAAAAATCTTCTACTGATTTGATCCAGTGCTGAGCTGTTAGAGAAACAGAGATAGTCTAGAGGAGGAACTTCCAAAGGTGTGCGATCATTTTGTTATTTTCTGAAATTTTGATTAGCTCCACCATTTACGAGAAGGTAAACCTAGCAGCGTTACTCATGCGTTTTATTCGGATTTAGTCATTTTTTTTCATTTGACACGTCGTCATAAGCATTGATTTAGGTAGCAAATGCAGGATTTTTTTTAACCCTGAACTTACCAAACGGTAGCATGTGAGAAACCTGCGTCAAATGCCCTCATTATAGAAAAGTCTATCCGGAAGGACCTACGACCAGAACCTTCAAGGTAGGTTGACAATTTCGCAGACCAGTAGATTTGCTGCCCACATCCTGCTTTTGGGAAACCAGCGTAGATTTTGAGCCGGTACAGTAAGAGGTCACCAGTGCACTAATGTTCAAGTCTGAAATTAGACAAGGTGACGGGGCTACACTGAGAAAAAATTGGTCACAAATCTAACCCGCTTCTATGAGACTACTTGTTTACAACAGACGCTCTAAAGTGTGCCATAAATATTCATCATTTATCAGTGCATTGTGACACACTTTTGTGTGTCATGGACCAATACGACGCACATACGACGACACACGTAGAATAAGTCAGCATTTTATAACACAAGTGTTTAACTTTCTGAATCTGGCTAGTGAATGCATTGAGGAACAGACAATATCTAAATGTCTGAAGAAAATAAAGCGAAAATCTTAAGGTATTTGAGGAGAATAATATTCCTCTCAGAAATCTAAGTACAGTTGATTTTTCAACATGAATTTTTTGCCAGTTAGAACGTGAAAACGCCATTTAACTTTCTCAACTGCAGGGAGATTCGGCCAAAAGTGATCCACCAAAATGAATCATGGTTTCGCCGAATAACCGTTTGACACACACAGGTGTGTTAAAAATTTTCTAATTGCACAGCACTGTCAGACACTCGAATGTTTCGAGTACTGCAGAAATCAACGCTTCTGATCAGCAATATGGCGACCGTCATGAATTAAATTTCAAAGAAACGACCACGTTAACTTAGCTGTCAATCTAAGAACAGTGTTTTATTAGTCCTCTTAACATTAACGATGTCTAATTAATCTTCTACGAGGCTGCAGCACTAAATTAGTTCCTAACATGGTCGGCGCGTTGAATTAGTGACGAACATGCTGGTCATACTGAATTACTCATCAACATGGCGGCCATGTTGAATTGTTGATCAACATGGCTGTCATTTTGAATTAGTAGTGAAAAAAGCCACCATCGTTGTCTCACCCCGTTTATTTCCTCCACATTCTCTTCATAAACATTTGTCAATATCATCTCCGACATGTGCTAAAATGCTAAATGTACAAATGATGGGAATATTGTCTTGAGCCAATTCTTGCGGATCATGCACTAGATGTCACAATACTTTAAAGTGTCCTAGCAATAGATATGTCTGTCTCCACCTTGAAAGTGTAGCGATTTTTGCTCTCGCACTCCGTACAGCAACATGTCGCGTGGCGAATACGTTGGTTTCGTGTCATTTCTAGTGTTTGATGATCAGGAGGATGAGTCAGTTTTTATCAAAAAATATTAGCGGAATTCAAGTTGTTTGCCCAAAGATGCCGTTTTGTTCTTCTTCGAGAATTCACTGATTTCAGTTTTTCACAACACTTCAAACATTCATGCTTTCTAAAAACTCCACAGTTCACGAGTAGAAATTTCAAAGCGTGCCTCTAGAACTATTTGTGGAGGCCAAGAATCAGCACACGAATCAGCACGAAAATCTGCTTTTCAATCACACAAAATTCTTGACCTTAAAATTACTGCATGGAAGTCAGTATCGCGTGACAGTGTGATAATTGAAGAGTTCAATTCTACTTCCACTTTAAATATTCACTAATTATGGAGGGTTATTTATACTTGAATCCACGGTGTTTCTTAATAAGCGTTTCTTTGGTTCTTTAATTAAAGGGTTAAATATTCCATCGGTTTATCGATCCTTTCAAGGAAAAATATTTAAGCGATGTTTTTTCGCTCTGATTTTCGAGTACTTATAAACTTAAAACAGAGCTGCAACCTCACGTTCGAGGTTTAGGTAAAAAAGCAATGAATAAAATATCTCCAAATATCATCCTGACTCTGTTAGTAATATCTGGAATAAAAATAAAATTTGAACTTCTCTTAAGCTATTTGATTTGATCCAGAAAATTTGAGGTGCGTATTTCTGTAGATTTGTGTTCAAGCATCTAAATATACAGGAATATTCGCAAAATATGAAGTAAAAAGGTGATAGAAATGCCATACTATAATTAGAGTATTGGAATAACAGTTCTTTGCCAGCAGGGCAGTAATAATATATTGAGAACACATAACTCTATGTTAATGGTCGGAGAGCTATTCTGTATCATTTATGCATTTTATTTTAATTTACTTTGATAGCTGCCATCGATTACGTTAATTTACTAAGCTATCAACTCTTTCCGAACGAAACCCAACTCATGACAGTTATTTAAAGCTTACGGGTTATTTACCGAAAATATGGAACAAACTTTCCACTTATTTCTCTAACTTCAGCATTACGCAGTACATTCTTCCACCCAAACCACTTTAGGAGCCAGGAGCCGTCGTGTCAATAATGACATTGAGCTAAGCAGTACGGAGTCTCTCACTGCCGGGAACACAAGGCCTTTGAGCCTGTAATCTTAACGCACTTTGTGAATTTCATTCCAAACATTCTGCACGGCTGGCACCCTCCTAGTTCCTCGAAGGGATTCCCAAAAATCTCCCTTTGGAGAGCGCAATCCGTTTTGTCGCGGGCCGGGGAGAGGGATCTCCTCGTGCCGACTCCCTGGCCTTCTTGTTTGTTTGTCTCGGGCGCATCAAATATTCCCATTGAATTAGAGAACTCAAAGAGTCCCCTCGTCGATTGAAGCTCAACGTTGAATTATCTCCCCGGTGATGAAGCTTCTTACGTTGCCGGATTTGGGTTTGGTTTTTGAGGAAACAGAGCAAGGCTCCTCGAGTTAGGCAAACAGCTGCTGCTATTTGAGTTGTTTAGGGGGAAACTGAGCAGCGGCTTTTGGATCAAATAGCCTCCGCCTTTGGAGCCGTTTGCAGTGAAGCCGGATGACAGTTTTCTTGCGGACAATACACCGACTGCATTTTTAGTGATCATTGCTCAAGGAAATGCAACGAGAGTTACATGCACTGAATGGTTGTGCGTTATTTTTCGCCTCGATTTTACAGCGATATTTAGGAGCAGTCTCAAATCAAACGAGAAGGACTCCGCTATTTAAGAATAATTTTTTTTGAGGCTCCTGAGCTTTTGATGATTTGGAATGCATTTCAAGGGCTGATGAGAAGATCGGTCGTAAGTGCAACATGTCCCAGCTTTGATGGGCCCTCAAAATCAAAGAACGAACGTGGCATTTTGAAGCAATGAATTTTGTTTGATCCATCGTGCAATTACGGCGTGTTAATTCGTGCGTTGATTAAGTGGCCTTAATATCAGTGTTTGCTGGGTACGGTTTTAATTAAGTTTTTATCCTTGTGGCGGTGCAGGCTGGCTGCTAGCTGTAGAGGCTTCACCATTTATTCTTTGTTTTTTTCACTGTTTTCTTATTTGTTCTTTTCTTGGCGCATTTGAGCAAATTTGACGCAAATGTGAGCGAATTTGACTCAAATTTGAGCGAATTTGAAGCAAGTTCGAGCAAATTTGACGCAAAACATTTCTGTATGAAGGTTTCACAAGGTTTTTTATGCAACGTTCTGTTCACATCTATTTGAATAAATTTTCTACAGCGGATTAAATTATTTCCGAAAGTCATTTTTTTGATGTTCTCCCTACAGAGCGGAGTTTTGTGCAAAATTCATGCCCATGTTTACTTCACTCTGCCATCATTTTGTCCACACTAGCACTGAAAAAACTTTCATGATCAAACGAAATCTTTCACTCATGTCTCGTATCAATAATCTAAATTCCTGTTTGGTCCTTTTTGAGATTTTATCGAGGTTATACATCTTCCATGCATTTACAAGTTAATCCGACTCCACATCGATTGCTCCTCTACCTAATTCATGGGAGTGACACACGACTCTTTTATACCGTGAAAACCAGGACGTTTGAAACATTAAACATCGTTTGTGTGCCCACCATGTGCGTACGTGCAGTAACACTGTCCACCTTTTTAGCTTCAGTCGATAAACTTCATTACTGACAAACGCCAGAATAGACGCAATAAATGCATCCGCTGAACACCCTCAAAGTGTGCTCAATGAGCGGTCGTTTGTGGACACTTGCGATCGAAGCGAAGTGTATCGTACTGAAGCAAATTATTTACAGCTTACCTCTGTAGTTTCATGACACCCGTTATGGATCATGACATACCGTTGTTTGACAGGACAACAACGTTCGTCAGACAAATTGACGATGATCAATTGTTTCCGCTCTGTATTGCGCTGGAAGATAACGTAGTTTTCATAAAACACGTTACGTCATCATCAGAAAAATTAATTTAGTTCATTTTTTACTCAAAATTAGTGTGAGCTTTTTTTTTAATTTTGAAGTCATCGGTTTAACAATCTATGCACTTTGAAAATCTATCCAAAAGTAGCGTAATCGAGGGGTCTACCTAAATTTGACACACGATTTTCGAGACGATGAACAAGGGAAGGTTCAGAGTTTGTTGAAGTGAGATTAAATTGTTGTAAAATATTACAAACTTTGCAGTGGTTGAAATCTAAGTTATTTTCTTATATGTCCAGTTATTCAAATGAATCATTTTGCTCCAGCACGACCATATAGCGCATCAGAGCACGAGGTGCCAGCACCAAAGGAAATTCACAAATTGGATGCATTCACTCACGGCCTGCAGCTGGAGAAAAGGCGCCTCAATCGCCCTTTAAAATTCGATTAGAAAATTAGATTAATTAGGAAAACCACTGGTTCAATTTCACGTTGGATAGAATTATCTGCAATTATTCGGACCCTCGTAACGTATATTGAATTGCGTGAGGGGCGAATGGGGGGGAATGGGAAGCCATGAAGTTGAGTTTTGGAGTTGGAATGTGTTTAGTTTATTAATTATTCAACGGCTTCCAATATGCAAGAATTCATTTATAGGAGAATTTGTTAATGCATTTCTACAAAACACGTTCATGGGTGATTGTTCTCACTATTTAACAGCAAGTGAACTTTGCTTATTGTCTTGAAAACCGTTGCACACCGGAGCTGTGTGACATCCGTTTTTTTTCATTTTGATGAAAAATCAAACAGCAGAGTTTTCATTAAAAGGCGAGTCGGGCAAAGATTTTAGTTTATACAACGATTGAATTTGTATTCAATTACAGACCTTGGTCACTTCTTCAACTACCACATTGGATTTCAAAAATTCAGCGTGGTTGTAACAATTCGACATGTGATGGAGAACACTGACACAGAGTCATTATATCGTAGCTTTCAGAAGACATGGAGTCGCAGAAAACTCACACATTTTCTTATTCTTGGTAGCATTTTTAAATTCGTAGGATTCAGTTAGGTTGTCACCGAGTTAGAACAGGAAGCTCATGATATGTCATTGGCCAACTTTGTGCCGACCTGCTAGTTTAGGTCAGTAATTAACTCTAGAGTACCTGGACATAATTTAGAGTGTTTGCAAGAAAGAATGATAGGCGAGCTGACAGTGGAAAAATGCTGCTTTAGGCTACGAATGAAACACGAGAGAATGTTGTAAGTTCGAAGTATGAGGGAATCGAATACCTAAACGTTTTCTAATTGTTGATATGTAATGCTTTTACGAATAGGAATATTTCTGCGAATGGAGTACATGTGTTAAAATTTAGATTTGCAATTGAAAGGGTAAACGTGCTATAAAATTATCAAAAATTGATCAAATCAGCAGATCCTTCGAGATTGTCAAACCAGTGGATTATGCAGATTCACCTGCTTATTATGTGAGCTCCATCGTGAGTTTAGTGGGTATTTTGAATTTGAAAATTATCGTTAGGTTTCTACTAGAATGTCTAGAGAGTCCGTACTCGCGTTTAAAGAGCTTTTATCCACAGATTTTGTCTGCAGAAAACTTTACCTTGCTGTTAAAAAATCTGCTCCACTCTTTTTTCCTGTTACCAGTAAATTTCCCAAAATTAGTCATTTTTCAAGTGCGTTGATTTCTCTATGCTGTAAAGAAGATTGCCTTCGTAATAAATACTTTAAGAAAACTTCTCACACAATCATTTTGCTATTTTTTGTGGACGTTTACATATTTTCTTTGAACACAGAACTTTAGTGTCTGAGACTCAAATTAGTTTCACTGAATATGAATGTTTTAACTCCTGCCACTTATCAGCAATGTAAAGTAAACGAAAAAGTAACTCGTGCTTCTCGGAATTTTTGTGCGTGCGTGAATGTTTTTCAGAAGAAAGTCACTAAAATTTTCAACTATTTTCGATTATTTACGAAAACAATAAAGTTTCAGTATTCTCTTCAAGCTGCAGTATACAGAGAGTCGCAAAACCTGAACTCTGCAGCAGCGTTCAGCGCATGGAAGTTTGAGGGGGGAATTTGGAGTTCTTTTTGCGTGCAAGACTTGTGAACGTGAGATGAGCTTCTTAAACAAAACATTTTCTGAGCAAAACGTGTTACTAGTAAACGTGAGATGAGCTTCTGGAAAGAAAATTTTTTCACAGCAAAATGTATATCAAAATTTGTGCAAATGATTTCATAACTGGTCAACGCATTAAAATTATAATGCAACTCAAACCTACAGATTCTGACTGGAGTATTATTCGACAGAGGATAAACGATGGCATTTTACAAGCCACTCAACTGCATGAATAGGAAGATGGGGCGAGTTTCCTCGAAAAAGATAATAAATGAAACTAAATAAATTAATTAAACTAATAAGCTCTTTAGACTCACCTTGAATATTTAAAATTAGAACCTAGACGATTGTTTAAATTAGACCTCCGTAAATCTTTGTTACACTGATGCGGCTCTGACGCAATGGCGGACTTGCGCATCAGCTTTAGGCGCATCGCATGGCGGGCCTCTGCCCTCAGTTGCTTGTATTCCTTCCTCTTAAATAATAATGGCTATATTGCTTTACTAATTACACTATCACGTGTTAAGTCACATACTAGTGGTACGCACAACATCGTACGTTACTTATCGCATTGTCATGTGTTATGTGACACACTAGCATATGTTCACTTTTCTTAAATAATAATAGTGCTTAGAATATCGCGTCAATTACTCTACCACGTGATAAGTTACATGCTAGCTCTATTCAATCTTCCTAAATAATAGTATTGGCAATAATAATGATAATAACAATAATACTACGTAAGAGACGGAACTGCACAGATCACACTGACTCACCTAAAGTCACATCGTACGTGCCAGAAATGTGTTTTGCGCAACACAACGCCTCAAACGGCGTGGCAAAGATAGAAAATTTCATTTCACGTGTGAGCGATTCGTAATTTTGTCAAATTTGATCGAAATTATCTGAAGAAACTCAGTTCGTTTCATAAAGTAAATTAACTAATAATTTAGCAGAAAAACGGATAAAATTTTACTGTATTTTCAAATATTTCCTCCAAGTAACTATCGTGAGCTTGGCGGAGCTTCAAATTGACGTGACATGTTAAACACACTTAATTTGTTAAGCCATGTCTTAATGTGCACCTTTTCAATCAATTAAAATGAAATTATTTAAAATGTTGTGCCGAGAGTGTCCTTTTTAGTGTTTTTTATTTAAATGAAGAACTTCAACCTCCCCAAGTGGTGTTCCTGATCATAGTTAGAGCCACATTGAAACATTTGATGCGTGTGGACGCTATGAAGATGTGTCGAAAGTACGTTAATTTCAGCGCACATTTTCTATACAACACACTTCATTTTTTTAAAAGTGGAGGTTCTGCAAGGGGCGCAAAAATGCACTAAATGGAACCGCACTTTACGACGTGTTATAGTTTGGAGGCCTAGTTCTTCACAATCACAATCATGACGCTCTGGTCTTTGCTCTCCGCAAAAAGGTACATGGAGACCTCCCTTACTCGACTCCACGGTTATTGCAAGGGCAGCTCTACATTCCGCCGAACATTCAGCACATCTGGCAATATTCCCGTCAGAACTTTCGTGTTTAAAAAACAAGCTTCCTGTGGAATTTCTTGGCATGCATATGCCTGCTCTCCAGTTTTCGGTCAGGTCGTTTCAATCTCCTGGTCTTGCTAGAGGACTCTCAAATGTTCAATCTGAGGTTCCGCGCGTAGCTTGAACCTAAATATGAAAAAACCCTCGGTAAACGTCAAAAAGTTTCGAACATCAGGGGCTGATAAATATATTTTTTTGATCTCTCGTTAGTATCTCTCTGTGTCATGCATTGTTCGTCGAAGTAAAGATTCACTGACCGTAAAATGGCAGAACATTTATTTCATCTTGAATCTCTTCCAATTCACATCGAACAAGAACAAGCATCAAAACATTGAACACAACTAAAACTGATCGACACTAGGAAGCAGAACACTAGGAACACGGTTGTTTCAGAGTAGCTTATCGTGGACCGCCTAAAGAGCAAGTAAAATTTTTCTCTGGGATGGGCATACAGAAGCTGTTTTGCCATCTCGAGAATGAGGAGCAATTTATCGAAACGCTGTTCCTCAGAGCGAGCGCTGCCGCGCAAGAAAAATGCCCCTCCAGAGACTATCGCAGCTGGAGCAGCCTGGAATACAAACCGTGGCAGAGATGGACGCGCGCTTCTTCCACAACGACCTGGGCGCTCTTCATCGGAACGCTCACGAACTTTAGCCTCTGCTGGCTGATCTTTTCCAATTGCTTCGAGCCTCCTCTGGGCTGCTTTCACTTAGCTCGGTGATGATGCTGGCGAGGCCAGCATCGACCTTCAGAGGCTTTTAATTGTTTTCGTTTTCTCCCCGCTCACCTATCAAACTGTGAAAAAAGAATTGGAAACCGGCATTGACTTTGAGAGGTTCTTAATGGTTTTCGTTTTCTCTCCGCTTGCCTATCAAACTATGAAAAACGAGTTCGAAACAAGCCTCATGGATGGAAATACCTTCACGACTGTTATGCAACTCTTTCAGGGGTTAAATGATTGTTTGTTGCCATTGAGTTAATTTGCATTTGCTTCTAACATTATTTGAGCATGTATTTAAAACCAATTAAAAATGAACGTGCTTTAAAAATATGGAGAAAAAAACGCTTTGAATAAATCCACTTCCAAAAATAAAGTTGGCTCATGTCTCTGGATTAGCAAAAAAAAATCCGACAAAATTTCGATCAAAATCTTAAATGGCAGACGAGAGTGCAAGTAAAACCGTAACTAGCCAGTGAAGAGTGGCCTTTATTTTCAAAACTCGACGCTCATTCCGGCACAAATATTTTTGCACGTCCGTGGCTGTGAGCAGAGAGAAGTTACGCTGCTTTCTGCTGCCACACAGAGAGGATTACAGCGACTGTGCATCTGGCAGGTGTCTGTGCGGCGCAACGGGTGCCTGCTCTGCTTGCTGCAGAGTTTTTTGCGCTCGACCTCACTTCCGCTTTTCCCTCTGAAGCTTCGGCAGGATTTTAGCTTAATGGAACTCGGCGCCCACGCATCCAAGCATTCCAATTTCTAAAACTGAAAAGTGTATTTTAGCTATTTTATTAGGGTAATAAAATTTTAGTTATTTTCTTGAAGGAAAAGTTTGCCTTTTAGTAATTTAATTTACTAAAACTGCTGAGCTCCAAACAAATTCGTTACAATTTTCCTCCCCTTGCTTTGATTAGCTGCTCTGTAATTATTCACGTGTTGAAATTTGCACTTTGCATGTTTTGCATAACGCACTCTGCTTTGTCATTTTCTAGACTTTGAAGTGCTTTTGAAAAATATCACGGATGAATTTAGTGAGTGGCGGAATATAAGCACATCTGCGCTCTCCTAAAGATAAAAATTGAGGTTCTCTCTGCGAACATCTTTTTCTTGCCTCTTCTTGGCTAAGTTCACTCACCAGTCGAGACAAAAAGTTTCGAACAAGAAACAGTCGCTCTTCATTCTCAGTCTTAAAACCGTTTCATGGCGGGAAATGTAACCTAAATGGAATTATTTAAGTGAATGAAACGAAAATTTCATTGTCTCTGATTAGAAATTTCGTTGCCATAATTTTGAAACTCGATGTGCTGTGTGTGATGCGTCCCAAACGCTTTAATATCGTATTATGCATCACTTATCAAACTATATCTCGACTGCTGAGGTAAAAGATGCTTGTAATTGCTGCAACATCGTCAGATTTTTTTAGTGTCCAAAAAATATTGGGTCAAATAGAATCAGTTTCTTTTTAATGTTTAACTTTTGGGTCCCAAGCAAGCCACACACGAGGGGACTAGCAAGCATCTTGCTGCACCATAGTCGCTGGGATCAAATCCTTTACTAGTTGAATGTAAAGCGATGGTAAGTTTAGTTGTATTATGGTCTGCCTATCATCATCATTTTTTCAAAACGTAAATATATTTGTTTATACGCATTACAGCCTCACGAGGGTTCAAGTCCCTTTGCAATGACAGTTACGTTGTTGTGTTTATTCATACTGAGCGAAAATGGGTTAGCATTACTCAATATTAAGAGACTGTATCTAGGAGTGGAAATTTAGAAGATCTGCTTTCATTCGCCTTCGCAGGTTACTGCATATGTTGCTCTAAAACCAAAGTTTTACCTTCGATTTCATCGATCGCTTGAATCCCATTAAGAAGAACGCCTCTTACGGCAGGAGAGCGCGTACACCGTCCTGAGAGAGACGTCTCTTCGGAAACCTATAATTGGGCAAGGCAGCTTGCTGGTTTTTCGTCGTAGCTGAAGCAAATCGCTTTCATTTGTTGAGGATTTTTCGACCCAGTACCACCGGAGCGTCGTCAGAGCGATCGACGATCGTTCACGGTCACGTCAGAGTTTCTTTTGTGAGATGAAGCCAAGCGCCTCCAACACCTGCTCCTCGCAGCCAGTGTTGTCAATTTCCAGATCAAAACTCTTGAATTCGACCCTTTTCCAAGTAAAGTTTCTCGATAATATTCGTCTGTATCAGGGAGCCTTGCAGGGTCACCATGCAGATGCTGTGGAATTTTAATGCTTGAAAAGAGGCAAATTTTGTTAATTTTGGCACTAAAAACGCCAGTCTGGCAACGCAGCGACCTCACCGTCTTCATTGCGCGTCTCTTCGTGCTCTTCTGGATGTTGATTATGTTACATTGTCAGGTAAACGCAACATTCTCATGTTGGATGCCAGTACGAAAATTTTCCTTTTGAAAATTTTGAGGTTGAGCAGATTTTCACACATGACCTAATGTACCTAAAATGAATTGTCCTACTACTTTTGATGGCATGGAGTGTTTCGATATTCCCTTTGTCGCTCAACACAATGGTAGACTGCGGAAAATTGTTAGCGTAGGAAGAGAAATTGCAAGCCTGTTCGAAGTAGATTAAATGTTAATTACAAATCGTAGACTGAGCGTAGCACATTGTCCTTTTGTTGCCAAAGTATTCGTTTCTACGGCTTATAATTCTATTCCTGATGGGATGGCCTGTTTTTGAACTTTTTTTTCGAGTGAGCTCAGTCTCCGTGGACTGGCAAACCTAATTATCATTGCATTTGAAAAGCAGGCTCACATTTCAGGAACTTAATAATATCGTAGAACAAGGTGCAGCATTACTAATAATTTATTTTTTACTCTATGTAGCTCTTCACTATGCAGCTATAATGTGAGGAACTGTCTATTGTAAAGCATGAAATTATGAACGTTACCGAAAATCGAAATAACATTAATAAATATTGTTAGTTTTTGTGCGATGAAAACTCTTCTCTCACCAGCATTCAAACGTCTGGAGATAGCAGTACTTTAGAACTAGCATGAAGCACACTATTTTAGAACTGTTTCTTCTCGTTTTATATGTAATATGAATGCAAATTACAGTGAGCGCTGGTTGACGGTTGTTAAAAGATTCCAATTAAGAGTTGTTCGCATTCACTCATTTTCCTAGCTAATCGATTTTTAATAACATAGTTTCACCAGGCTTTTAAAAAACCTACTGATAAATCAATTTGTTTGTTGAAATGCTGAATTTAGGCATGTTAGTTATAATTAACTTGAATTTTTAGAACGGTAATTCAAATACTAAGATTTAACCGGAGAGTCCAACTACCGCCTAAATTTGTTTATTGCAGGAGCATGGGTAAATTATGTTAACCCTATGTTGGCGATAAAAACAGCAGTATTTGTTTTAATTTTGATACTTTAAAGCTCAAAAAATATTCGTGAGTACAGCTCTCTTGAAGAAGTTGCCAATTTAAAAAAAGTAAAGATTCATTGAGTGAGGGCTTAATTTCTATAATCCGACGTTGAAAGAAATTAGTGTCGTTAAGACAAAAAAGTTAGAAGCGGGTGTAAAAATTCTATTACTCGTAATGTCCGACCAGAAGTTCATTCTAAGATCAAGTCTTCAGTTAGAAGCTCAGACAAATTGTTGCATGACTTTTCCGAGAGATTTTACTCCCCTCTAAATTGACTGTATCTTAATTACTGTTCCTGCTCCGTAATTTGTTCTTCTTGGAAGTGTTCGTTAAAGAGATCATTACGACCTGACTCGCCACCTATTTCGACAGCTGCGAGCCTCCAGCGGTCGTCACAGCACCTTAAGACTTGGGCAAATGTTATACGCGCCGATGTTCGTGACATGCAGATCTTAAGGAACACTTAAATTATAAATTATAAACAATGTTATATAAATTATATAACATTGAAATAATGATAATAATACTGAAATATTTTGTTGAAACACATTACCTTCCTGGGATTTGAATACATTTTTTTTAATGAAAAAGTGCGGGAGGAGGAACATTTTTTTCATTCTTTCCCGTGGGTTGTGCTACGTGGACACAGCTCAGTTTTTCTTGATTTTACCGTCTGATATGAAATTTAGTCTTAAAAATACGTTTCCCTCATTATACTCATTTACTGCTAAGTAAAGAATAAGGATGTAGAATGTGTCCAGCCAGTCGAAGTATGTTCAATATGTTCAACATCAATTTTGAAATTGTTTCATTTTTTGCTTTCTCATCTTATTTGTAAACGATCATTTCTTTTGCAGTGAAACTCACTTCTCGGTTACTTAGGTACCAGTCGAAATGAGATAGAGCTGTCAAAAATGGTGGCATATCAATAACACAGCAGCAAGCATATCATGTACTGAGTAGTAATTCAGGAAGAGAACATCGACTCAAAACAGCTGCCGTTCGCATCTTTTATTTCAATGTAAAATTTGATGGTGTACCATAGCAAAAGTAATGAAACCCCGTGGAAATTATGTCAATAATCGAAATGATAATTTTATGAAACAATAATATATGATGGTAAATTTGGCCAAAAAAGCAAAGGAATTTGATAGTATCCACTGTAAATTATTTAGTCACGTCTCTTGTATTCACACCCGAATATGTACTCTTTTCTCGACTAACAGTAGATGGAAAATCTACGCAATTAAAAGGATCAGCACTTGACAATATTCAACAGAAGTTCTTTACTGGGTCTCAATTATTTTTAGTTTTCTTCCGGGCGTTTCCCCTTGGGATGCATTTTATCCTCTCACAGTATGATTTTGTCTTCTAAAAAACTGACTGTATGAGAACATTCATGAGTCATAAAATCTATAACTGTCTCGATTTACGGTCAATTCTAAGTCAAAGAACGACACCACAACTGTCATTGTCCTCATACTGGAACTTGCATTTGACTACATCAATGATACCGGGTGCTGTTGGCAGAAAAATGATTTAACGGGAAAAAATTGCCTCTAAAACTGCTGTATTTGAAACACAAAACTATTCCCCAATTCATTTCTTCGCAACAGAAATTCACGAAGAATACGATACGAATTTCAAGGTTCACGTTTATTCTAAATGTATCGTCGTAATTATCGACTGAGCTATTTTAGGCGAAACTATTTTTGGCAGAGCGCAAGTCCACGGCATAATCGCACCACATTTCGGTCGCTGCCACCAGCGCTTTGCAATTAGCCTGCGACTTCATGAGGCTGCCACTGCAGCCAGGTCAGAGCTGCGCTTTTCGTCTTGCTAGATAATTCAAGATATCTGTAACCTCTAATTAAGCTCCTTTTTGGGTTTACTGGCAGTAAATCACGCAGGTTACCATGGCGCCGTTGATTTATGCGTAACACTTCTAATTAGCTTAACTGAATTGAAAAAAAACTGATATTGCACAATTTAGTAACCTGACTCAACTCAATTCATTGTCAATTAGATGAGAACAGTGAAATAGAGTGTAATGATGCTTTTACTTTTATTAGAACTTTTTTGATATTTTTGAAACCATTGCGCAACATTTTTCCCAGAATTTTTAGAGGATGCATACATGGAGGTTTCTGAAACATGCAATTATTTTCAAGTGAAATTCTGCTCTAATTTGATTAAGATTCCCCAAAGCATTTGGAGCATGTATATTGTCATGAGCGTTAATTCTCATCTATCTGTGAGCACCATCTTCAGTTCTTTATTCAAGTCTCATTAGCGAATTTCATTCCAAAACGTAAAGCCTCATTACGGCAAGTCTTCCAGTAACGCTGCAGGGAATTTAGCGAAATCCAATAGTTACGCTCAGCTTCAGCCTTGGTCCAAATTCTACGTTCGAGACGGAGAAGCGAATCAGGGTAATTTGCCTCATTATCTAATATTAGAAACTTTCTTCATCATCCACTCGGAGATTGAAAAGCTCCATGAAGAAAATAAACCATCCTGAGGAATGGGTTTTTCTGGATGGGCTCTCAGGGCTACAATTCTGATGACAAAGTCTCATATGCTGCGCCTGCCGCACCTGATCTTGGAATTCCTGAATATTGGAAAAAGAATTCATTCTCGCCAGGAAGAAAGCTCGCTCCTTCAGCGGTATTACTCGTCGCTCGGGAACCTCATGATTTTCGCTCCTATCGAAAACGTGGTTCCATAGAATGTGAATTAATTACATTTTCTAACTTAATTTATCTCTGATTTTTTTTGCGTTGGGATTGATAATTAGTATCAGGCTTATCTGAAATCAATGTATGATGTGTTGATGCGCAAATTTTAAATTTTGACATCATTTGCTAAATTTGCTAAACATTATCATTTGCTGAACAAATTTGCTAAACATAATCATTTGCTAAACATTATCTTTTTGAATTGTCTTCTACAAAGAGTAAGATTCGTTTACGATGTTCGACTCGATCTTCACCAAGCAGAAAATGATTACTTTTACACTGTAAAAGTTCGACCGTTCTAGAGAGAATTTGTTATACATTGTGTGGGCATTGGAACAATGACGCATTTTATTTATTCGTGAAAAGTAGTAGTGCTAGTGGAACTAGTTCTTGGTCATATTATTGACGTGACGGACTAGGTGAATATTATTGAAGCCTGTCATTCAAAATTACCACAGAATTGTCGGAACACCAGCAATAATATTAGAAAATTTGTAAAATATAAGAAAGTAAAACTAACTTTTTGGAGTCATTCACGACAGACTTAGTTTCAGTTTATTATGGTATGATATTCAAAAGTCAAAGATTGTGTATCGTCAGAAATTAGAATTTAAACCTTAGTTGCCGACGGACTAAAGTGCAAATAATACATTTTATTCAAAGATATGGTAGCTGCGTGAATTGAGCGTTATATTTGCTGTAGAAACGAGTAGGCTTAACTTTTATTTCAATTGTAGCTGTGCTTGCAAGCGCTAGTCGGTCAGCCAATTCCCAGGAACGAGTTTATCTTCAACCGTGTGAACGAAATTGCTTACCGCCTTTCTGATTTATGTTGTAACTTTGAGTTTCCTTTGTTAATTTTCCATCAATTTTTAGCTTGGTACGATAACGCCCTAAAGGAATATAAAGTGTCCATTCCAGGCAGGCTAGAGTTCGCCAAAAGTACCTCAGAGCAAAATATTTTCTGGATTTAAAAATTAGTAGTTTTTATCAGTCTTTTTTAACCAGAAACTTAGAAAACATTTACTTCTCTTCAACAAGATATGTTTGATTTTTGGAGTGCAATGTGTTTGAACTGCCGCCAGGTTACAGAAATATGCCCCGGTGTTGTGGAGTAGAAGAGAAGCCAAGTTTACTGTACTGTATCCTTATTTACTGTTCTGTATCCATGTTCACTGTTCACTAAATCCAAGTTTACTACATTTACTGAACATGGAGTCGAGGTCTAGATTCAACAATGCCTGGCGTCAAAAGCTCACCACACCACATTGTCACCTATCATTTTACATTTACTCCCTGATTTTAGCACTCAGTAGTGAAAAGAGCATCACTTTTGATGTTCACGTGATTCTACATATAAATTGACCCCCCAAAAAAAAGTTTTCAAGGACTGCAACTTCGGCGCACACCAAAAATGGGGTGGAAAAAAATTCGTAATTCCGTTGCGTGGGTTAGCGTTCACTCGTGCTAGAAAACTTAAAAAAATTTGCAATACATTCATATCTGAATGAAATATGACATTATTTCTGCTGTAAGATCGATGGTCGCCGTTTAATTTTAGGTAGAATGCGTCCGTTCAATCCCGAGCAGTTTTGGACGCTCGCAATAACCTTCCATTGGCTCACAATGAAGGCTCTGCTGGACCGTAATTATCCTCCTGGGAAAATGCCTTCGCGAAAAAACTCAAGCTCGTGTCGTACGTCTTTTTTAATATTCAGCAGTCATTCTTTGTTCATGGTTTTCTATTTCTGTACTGCAAATTTGCCCGTCGTGATGAATGTAAGAGTGATGGAGTATAGCGTTGAATGATAACACGTGCATATGAGATGGATAGTTTGAGATGTGTGTTTGCCTATGGTAAATTTGCACTCCTTTTTGGGAATAATTATCCGTGTTGGTCCTCCCTGAAATGTAGGGTTGTGACTAAATTTCTAGCAACATTTTGCTTCTGAATACGAGAGCAAGGAAAGCTTGCGTCGCAAAATATGATCACAAACTCATTTATGTTATCACTTTTCATCAGTTCAAATCATTCATAGTGATGCGTGAGTCATCTTTGAAAGTACTTAAGTATTAAAGTTATTGATTATACGTTTTCTACGGAGAAAATTGCGCTTGAGTGTGGACTTGAGATTGAAGTTAGAAATCTTGTTTTCAATCGATAGAATATTCCCTGCATTTCTTATTTAAGCAACTATCGTTCCGTATTCTTAATTTTAAAAGCGAGAAACAAATGAGCACTCAAATTTAGACTTCGTTTTCTTTCTGCCAAAAGCAAAACGCTTCAAACCTGATTGCAGTATGTTTTAGTAATATAGTAAAACGTACCGAACTTCGCGTTAAATAGTTAAAAACATTAATTATGCAATGAAACGCGTTGTTTACGTCGTGAACAGAAACTTCTGGGTAAACTTTGAGGGAAGAGGAAGCATCATTTACCACACCTTGACATCAGGCACTACTAGGAGTGCATATACAGTATGTCCCACAAAACGAGAACCGAGTATTTATTTTCCCCTATCAGTAGCATCATCATAATCAGTAATACCCTTTCTATAGGTTAATTTCGGGTTTTGTGGGACATACTGTATTAAAAGACTGTCTGCAGCTCTTCGGCTTGCTTTTGATATCTGAGGAGCAAAATACGTCAGAATGAACTGAAGGCGTTACTGAGATACCTGTTACCTAAAATTAAGCGCAAGATAGAGTTAGCTGAAATGCTTGATCATTGCTTTCATTGAGCATCACTCTCACAAAATGAGTTGATGTCCTGAAAGAACTTCTGGAATTAGGTTAGACGTCAACGCAGGTCGCTTTCTCAAAAGCAAAACAGCAGCACGATTGCTCCGCGTGGTTAACATGATTAAATGAAAATTGCAATCACTTTCTAGAGAAATAAATGCCAGCCTAGCTAACCTCTGCATTAGAGAAATTAAAAAACATCGCGTAGTTGGTCCGTGATGCTGAAGAATTGCTAGCTTGTGATTATGGCATATATCCCGGATTTTATTTATACATCAGATGGGTTAGAAAAAGAGGTAAAATTCTTGAATTCTAGGCTTGAGAAAACTTATATACCTAGTGTACTAAGTTTTAGTTGTGTTCAATGCGTGCGTAGCATTTGAGAATCCTTTTAAAAACATAGAATTGCTGTAGTTGTTTTGGATTTCTCTAGCTCAGTTAACGCATTTTGAGAACTTAAGTTCGAAATAATTGAATATTTATCTAAAGCTTCCCTATAACTTTGAATTAACTGAACGTTTGAGCAATTTGGGTAGTATTTTATGCCTGTCGAGTCTCCAGCTACGTAAGTTAAAATGTATTGCATGCTCAATAGACATGACATTGTAAGATGAAGGAAGATGCTACCAATCATCAGCTGCCGACTTCACCAGTGCAATTAGCAAGGCTTGCGTTCATTGATTTAGCGCAGGAGTGTCCGCATGAGGGTTTGTCTCCGCAGCACCTTAACGGCGGCCGAGGCTGCCGTGCGGCTGCGCAAAACTGCGCCGCTACAGCGGTCAAGTGGACAATTTTGCACCGCTACTGGGATAAAGTGGACAATTTTGCACCGCTACTGGGGTAAAGTGGACAATTTTGCCCCGAGGCTGCAGTCAAGTGGACAAATTTGCGCTGCGGCTGCGGTCAAGAGGACAAATTTGCTCTGCGGCTGCTGCATTCTCACCACCGGGACCGCCAACCTGTTGAGTTGCCGGGAGCCTGCACCCTTCATGGCGGCGATTTATAATAGAGAGTTAATGAGTCGTTAACACGTTGAGTAAGGCGGTTTAACATGAATTTCAATTTTCAACTCAAATTAGAGTTAACTTTAGAGATTAATTTTGAAAATAAAGAAAATTAAATAGAGCAAACCTTCATTTAGTTTTTATTTAGCATTTATTGAAATTGAGTCAGTGACTGCTGGTCGGTCAGCAGCACTATGAAAATCCTCTCAGTGACCACCGGTGTGTCACGTTCCATTTTAAGTGTTAAGCAACACTCGAAACAACATTTCACAGTGAATTCATGCGGCCAAAATCTGGAAAAAGACAGAAATTATGCCTCTCGATGTCAATATGTTTACAAATGGTATTCATCTCAACTAAATTTAGGGAAACCATGCTAAATTTTTGAATCACTAAGCAAGGTAATTCTTACTCGTGATTTATTAAACTCTAGCACTAAATTTCAAACAATAATTCACTTACTTAATGGTCGCCAAATATATGTGATATACTTCATATATAAAAACCCTTTCAAGCCAATTATTTCAATTATCTAAATTACTTTCTTTGAAAATATTTGACTTCATGCATGACCTTCTTTATTTTCGTGCTAATTTCATTGCCGATTTCTAAAACAGCTTTCAATGAAGCAATTAATTTCACCTTAGGTATGTTATCTATCAAATTACGAACACAGTCGTTTGATCAACATGTTCTTATTTACGATAACCTGAAAAAACGAAAATTTCACGAGTTTTCTCCTCAACGGCGGATAGAAGTTTAACCGTCGTTAATTTGCGGAACGTAATCAATTGGCGAGCTGATACCTTCCAAATTGAATCGAGATTTTGTGCTTAGTAATGATCGCTTCTTTATGCAGTGCACCACAAATCTCTTAAGTTCTCAATGTTGCGATGTCAATGCAATCGTAGCCACAATTTGAAACCTTCAAACCATCAAACCTTTGAAACCTTTCGCAGAATTTGACGTTGGAAGCTCAGGACTGATTATTACTGCCATATTTTAATCATCATTAGAGCTGAATTATGTACAAAGCATGCAAGTAGCTGCTTCTACGTATAAATTATGAGCTTAACCTCACGCAAATTAATAAGGGCGCCACAGCGAAGGCTTATGAAATTCCTGCGATAAAGTTTATATTAGGAGGGACTCGCACTGCGCCATCAGAGATGCTTTGAATTCCTTCCACTTTGATTTCAGAAGCCAACATAAATTCCTTTGGAACAGCCCTTTTTTTCGCTTTTCACAGCGGTAACACCACGGTTGAAAATTTCGTATTTTCATTGATCTATGTTAACTTGACTCCTTTCATTTGAGGCAAGTCGTTTTTAAAATACAGAGTGCCTCCCCAAAAATACTCATTCTTTGATTGACGATTACTGAAGCATTTTTGTTTCTGTTTCAGGTGCAACTAAGTTTTTTGTTATGGTATTAAATTTTATTAATATAAATGATCTTTTCTTTGATTCAACTGATTAAATTTGCAGCTCTCTTAATAAGGACCTCCAAAACAAAATGCATTCAATACTGGGCAGCCAAACGTTGATTACATTTTTTCAGGACTTTCTGCAGTCTGTGGAAGTGACGGTTTGTTTCGACATGCAGTACTCGAAACAAACACTACAGTATGTCCTTCAAAAGCCCGAACCAAGTATTTATTTTCCCGTATCAGGAATACCATCACAAGAATACCATTAGCAAATAATTTCTAGGTAAATTATCCTTCGAAAGTAACCTAAAGAAAAGGTATTACTTATTGTGATGGTTTTACTGCTACGGTAAAATAAACACTTGGTTCGGGTTTTTGTGGGACATACTGTATAGCTGCCTGCCGCGAAGGGGTGGCTTGGCATAATTGTAGGAAGTTGGTTGCATGTGTAAGGCTGGAGCTACAATTTTGAGGTTACAACTCAATTTTTTCGCTGATAGTTAAGTGAAAGGAAATAGAAAATACATAAATAATTTCAAAATCACATGTAACGAGATAAAGTACTTAGACCTCTTGTTTATTCATGAGTTATAAAAAGTTAATGATTCCACCATTCTCCTCAACCATGACATTCTTTCCTATACTTTTCCCGTTTTACCTGACGACTGACATACCTTTTTCTTCGTTTTTGAAAATATTATCCTATTTTGCCTTCAAAATAATTTATAATTCATTATTTTATACGTTCATAGCTGAGAAACATTCTTAAACTTCACATATATAAGAGTAACTTCGATCAAAAGCATCAGTTCGGACTAGATATTAAATGAGTTTTTCTCTCACAACTAATTCCCACTGAATAAAACAGTCCTAAATATTTATGAAAATAGTAAGGGAATTTCTCAATCCGACCAACTAATTACACGAGATGCATTCTGCATTAAATTTTTTTTCGTGCCGCCTCACAAAGACGAGCTGCTAATTAAGAGTTATCTTATGTACGTAATAAAAACTGAGACTGCATTTCATGTTGACAAGAGCTGTCAGAACGCGTCATTAACATTCTCATTGGATTACTTGCTAAACATATTGTGCACTCTTTTTGAATAGTTTTTAAATTTAGAATGAAGTTGAGCATGCAAACATATCGTTATTTGATGGCTCGTAAAAAGAATCTGCAAGATTCGCTTTTATTCGTTGTTGTTGCTGAGAAATTAATGATTGTTTTTAAATTCTCGTTTGCTCCCCGACACTGAAGCAGTGATGTTGCTATTTAACTGCAATGCTATTGTGCTCTTTAAATTGTTGCGGTTAGATTGTGAACGTATGTATGCTACGGTGTGGAAGTACAATTAATACCCACGCATAAGGCATCTCTTGTCTCGAGAGCCCTCAAATCTCCGATGAAAAAGAAGACACTCTGAGGTAGACGCGCAGTATCTACAGTAGCGTGAATCGCTTGTTGAATCTTGTGAAGCGTGATTGATGTATTGGTTTGAAAATTACGATGTACACTCACTTAGATTTTGCTCTCACACGTGCTTTTTTGAAAATGTAAATTGCCTTATTTGTCCAGGGAGTGCTTCCTCCTCGATTGCGAACTGAATTCTTGAATGAAAATCCCTGTATATGAATTAAAAAAAGAGCTCTCAGGCTGCATGGGAAATGTTTCTACTTGGATTTTCGCTGCACCCCATTAACATGAACAAAAAGTTGGCGATTGCGACGATATTGGCCAATGCGGAACTCCTCTCAAGTACTCTGATAAGTACTCATGCACGAAAAATCAAACAACGGTTGACTGAATCATATTTCATTCAAAATTTCTCGCTAAGCTCTCTGCACATATTCCCAGATCAATAGCTTGTGACAACAGTCTATTCGATTTGTGCATCGAGGCATTTTTCACCGGGGGAGTCGAAAATTTCTTTTTTCGCGAAGTGTCAAAAACTTTGAGAGAGATGATGACGACCAGACTGGGCGCGTCAGTTCAAAAAGCTGAAAATGGCGGCCGACATTCAGGTGCCTCCCATGAGCCAGCAAAAATTTTTGGTCGTTTAAAGAGCGGCCAAATTTTCGGGCAGCTTCCGCGCCTGGACGGCGATCAGCAGCGGCCAAGCAAAAGATCTGAGAGGATTTGGGCTGGTCAGTTGGCGTATTTTGTCCGACGGATAATACTAAGCTTCCTTATTAATGTCAGGGCTTTTCCGCGCGTTCTCAACTAATGCCTTGTAATCCTCTTGTATTTCGCTCAAGAAACTGCTCGAGAGTCTCGACACAAGAAAACAGGATGCCACTGGCCCCAGGGCGTCCATTTCGAGAAAGGGAATGGATGGACGCAACATTTCTCCTTCCTTAGTCTTTTTATTTTTTGTCATCCCACCCTGTGAACTTTTCATCATCCCCTGCTAATAAATATTATGCCAATATTTCAATAAATTTGTTAGTTACGTCGTTTTGCAAGAGACGGGAAGCATCTTCTTTATATCAGAACTTAAATTGCTGTTCATTCTCGCGCACTGACAAGTTAAGGTCTTTATCTACTATTATACCGAATGACATAAAACAAAATTCACCGAATTTGTCCGAAACGTGTGAAAGATTTTCCAGAACTACACATCGATGCTACAACTATATTTAAAGGGGGTTTTTATTTGACTGCTGACTAAATTCGCAAAATTGTGCTCACAAAAAAATTCGTTTTTGAATTTAACTGAAACGTGTGAAAGACTTTCCACCACGATGCATACAAGCCTCAACTATACATAGAGATAGTTTTTATTTTAATACATATGCAAAGTAGTGCTATGGAAAAAAAATTCATCGAATTTAACTGAAATGCATGATATGCTTTCAACAACCACACGAACAAGCCACAACAATACATTCAGGTAGTTTTTATTGTACCACGTATTTACCATTAAAACTTATTTCCCTTTTCACTACGTATTTCATTTTACTCGAGGCAGGCAGTAGAGGGGTTAGCATGCGGTCACGCTGCTGGTATCTCCAGCATCCATATGAACCTTAGCATGATAGCCATCAGACTGCGGTGCTGCGCAGCCGCTATCTCGGAGGAGTCGCTGCGGCGGGTACGTAGATAACTCCGCTTTCATGCCATGTGGAACGAAGGCAGATCTGCTCTGGAAGACACGTCGTGCTTGGCTAACTTCAAGGCAGTTAAACTGGGCTCGAGCGGGGTAAATTTCTTCTGTATCGCTGCGTAGGTTAAACTGGGCTTGAGCGGTTCAAATTTCTTCTACATCGCTAAATGTATCATGGTATATAGTTAAACTGGGCTTGAGCGGTTTAAATTTCTTCTACATCGCTGAATAGGTTCAAGGTACGTAGTTTAGCTGGGCTCGAGCAGCGTAAATTTCTTCTGTACCGCCGAGTAACTTCAAGGTACTTTAAACTGGGCTCTAGCAGCGTAAATTTCTTCTATATCGTAAATTTCTTCTGTATGGTCTGCGGTATATGCGGAGCAGGGTGTAAAGTTGACCAGATAAAGTGTGGTGAGCTGGTGGCTGAAGTGTGTTACTGCAAAAGTTTCTGTGAGCATGCGTTCGATGATGACATCTCACACTTTGTAAGTTCAGTTCATGCGGGCGCCTGAACATGACTTGTACTGCCTACGGGAACCCTGCCTTGACTACTGCCCAGATACAGTCACGTGCAGGAGGAGGCAGTGCGGGACCTTTCATATCTCCCTGCAATGACTAGACTTGGAACCTTACGACTGTGCTTACTATGGTAGCAGCAACCCTCCATGTGAGCTTCCAGTCCACCATGAAATTGACCGTTCGAACTTGTCTTTCTCCTGCAGTTTCAGAGGTCGAATCGTTTCGTTCGGCGTCATGTTTTTGTTGCCGAATGTTTTTCACACATTCACCGATTTCGTCAAAGATGGTTTTTTGAAAGCGTCTCGTAGTGCTACAATATCGAAACTGATTATTTCAACACTGAGGAAGCCCGAGCTGTGAATTAACGAACTCAAAGCGTTACAATTTCGGACGAGTTCACGAATGTTCTTAGGCCCATTCATGTTTGAAATTTGAAGTTTACGCTGATGAAATGTAGTATTTATTTTAAATAACTTATTAAAAAAGATTTAAAGATTTGCTCTGTAAGAATATCACTGATCACATCATTTTCGATATTAAAATGCAATTTTAAAAGATTAAATCGCACAAACTTTCTTGGATTAAGAAAGCGAAAGTTTTCTTAAAATATACTCTTGACCTTTACTTTTATCTTGTGCTTCAAATCCCTTCAGTCGGATGTCTGTTCAATGTAACATGTGGAACAGAATTTGTAATTCACAGCCCGATTAGATATTTTGTTGCTCAGTACCTGATGCTACGAAAGGTAGACTTATGCTATTGGTCCTGTTCGGTCAATATTACAAGAAGTACATTAATCGTACCGTCTATAGTTCATGAGTTCTGCTGCATTCTATCATTCAATCGTTTGCATAACTCAAACAGCTTAAAATATGAAAAATCCTCACACGATCCTTCCCCTGCGCGTGCCACAAGCCCATGCAAATAAACCTCCAAAGACGTACAAATAAATCTCCAACAGCCTACGCATTTTCTTTCGACAACGCATGACACTACAGAGCGCGTTGTGAAGCGGCGTTGGTTCCTTAGTATTTCTAGGGCCCGTACAGGCGCGATAGAGAAGGCTTACGACAAGATCGCAGTTCAGGACACGCTCGACCAGCGCTCTGATCCTCAGTCGCGACACCCAGCATTCGTTAGGTCAGCAGATACAGGCCTGAGATACACTCTACCTTCGCTCGACACACTCTCCGTCTGACCGCACTCTCAAGGCTCGACTGGAGAAAATGATGCTCTTTATCGAGAGGTAGATTATTGTTCGGCCTCTTGCGATTTGTTGGATTTTTTTTCTCAATGATGCTCTATTTCGTGAGATAGAATTGGTCTTGCTCTACGCGACTTGTTGGATTTTTTTATCTCAGGGTTGGCTTAGGAATGTTTTTTGAATGAAATTTATGCGGATGAAGAATTATTTTTAGGGTTAAGGGGAAAATTGAGAATGATGATGCTTAGATTTGTTAGGCTATGTCAACTGTTATTATGGGCTCCCCTGTCAAATTTTGATTACATTATGACAGAATGTAAATACTGCGGTTTGCTATGCAACTACAAAAGATGAGTTAACTCAATGTTGAGCGATGAGAATTAAAACTGAAGTGGCTCTGACGATGAAACCAAAACATTTTTCTTCCAATGATTTAAGATCCGCTACATAGCACAACTACACTGATGAGGTAAAGATAATGATTATTGAGGGAAGATGCATATTCAAAGCCCGGATTATATTTCAACCTTTAGTTCATGACAGCAATTAATTCAAGCTACTATGAAAAAAATTCAAAGATAAAACTTCAGAACCCCTACCTATTATTTTGAAGACTTTTCCAAAATCCTTACGAAAATTAGCCCAAGCTACTGTGAAAAAACATACACAGATAAAACTTCAAACCACCAGCGTATTATTTTACAAATTTGTCCAGACACGCGCACAATTTTACAGAGCATTTGTCTCTTGGAACCCGCGTCTGTGTCTCCCGGCCAATATCGGTGATGCGAGCTGCGCAATTCATCATTGCCGCAGAAAAGGCTTTCAAAAAGTACTCTAATTCTTCACTGATATGCCGCCATTTTGTGACCAGCTCCGTGGATTGGCAAAAATGAGTCAAACTTTTGGTTAGGAGCCATGAAAAGTTTTGCAATTCAATAAAGCTTGCCTTCCAATCCCCCCAATGAACTTGAAGTGAAATTTTTGCTGGTAGAAGAGAGGGAGGATGACGTTATGGTGGGGAAGTGGGTGGTGGAGAGGGAAGTGAGTGGTGGAGAGGGAAGTGGGTGGTGGAGAGGGAAGTGGGTGGTGGAGAGGGAAGTGGGTGGTGGAGAGGGAAGTGGGTGGTGGAGAGGGAAGTGGGTGGTGGAGAGG